>JAZBGZ010000282.1:0-58478 GCA_037414795.1 Stenodera caucasica | reverse complement strand
TCAACTGTTGATCTTCTGTTCTCGTGACCATGCTAACCACTTGTATTGTTGGTGCTCTTTCTTTTGTTGCTACTTGAAAACTGTTTACATATTATTAAAGAGCATATAATTCAGCAACTTTACCAAATTTTAATTATAAGCCTAGGACTTAAGATAGCTGAAATCCTCATGGTGGCCCTCGAATCTCAATCACTCTTTATACAGTACCTATTCAGTCAGTTGACAATTATTATATCTCAATTATTCCGTATTTCTAATCAAAAGTGACATTTTGTAGCAGGTAACAATCATAATTTGATCTAACTTGATTCAATAATGCACAGTGTTTCTTCATTATTGCACAAATAATATTCTTTCAATTTCAAATTGAATTTTTTTGTTCTATTCTTTTATGGGTTTCGGTATTTTATTGTAGTTAGTCACTGCTCTGGAAAAAATGGAATTCTTTCTCTTTTTTCTAGTTTTATGCTCCGGAGTCAGATCATCTGTCATCATAATTATGTGTATCCTTAAATTGTGTTAATATCTCAATAAAATAACCTGACATTATACCAGGCTCAATCTTATGTATAAAGTTCAGTGCTCTCATTTTCACGAAGTCAAATACATTCAACCAACTTAACTCCTTCAGCATTTTTTCTATTTTGGTATATTTATCACAATTTAAAACTATATTTTTTGTTTTATTTTGGAGTTTTTGAAGTCTTAGTTTGTTAGTTTTATTGGCTAGATATATTATAGTTCCTAGAAAATCAAAATAAGGTAGAATTATCGTATTGGACACAGTTTTACTACACCTGTTGAGAACTCCTATTTCTTTTTTTATAATTTTGTTGCAAATATAGTTAATATGTTGGTCAAATCTAAACTTTGGTCTACTATAATTCCTAGGTACTCAATTCTATCAACTGTTTCAATTGTAGTGCGATCTATTTCTAAATGTACACTATGTTAGTCAGTACCCTTTCGTGCACCCAAAATCATTGCTTCAGTTTTTTCAGCATTCAATTTCAATTCATTGGCAACTAACCAGTAATGTATATTACATAATGGCCCGAGTATACTGCCTTGTGGGACACCGTATGGAATCGGTATGGTATCTGATATTTTATTCCCATATTTAACATTTTCTGTCTATTAAATAATTACTGAGCCATTTGTATACTACTGTACTATGTTCTTTATCCAATATATCAATCCATTCATTTATGAGGTGTTAAAAACACAACTATAATTCTTGGTAATTGAGACTGGATAATCGTTAGTATTTATGTTACTTGTTGCTCTAAGGCTAGTTCTTAAAATTTTCCAGACTTTTCTGCAGATTCTTGATGTTGATTATGTTGTTGATATAATCTTAGTTTTTCAATTTCTTGTTGGTATTGTTGGATTTGATATTCAATGTCAATTTCTTCCTCTCCACGTTTTTGACTTTGTTTTTGTTATTCAACGTTGAATAGCTCTTCGACGGTATATCTATTTTCGACTTGTATGTTGGCAAAATGATTAGAATATCGTTGTTGTTTAACGGGTGATTTGTTCGTTGAAGCTTCAATTGTCGATATAGCGCTTAAAGGTGTCGGTGCTGGTAGTGATGGTTTCCCAAATTTCCACCAAGGGAATTGTGAAGGTCAAATTTGAGAATCTTTATTTATTTGTATCGGTTGTTTAGGAAAATTAGCATCATAATTTGGTAACATTTGTGAATGGATTAGATGTTGATTGTTGTATTGATCTACTCACTTTTGGTATAGATTTATTGGGGTGAGTGATACTGAATTTCTTCAATAAATCTTAATCGGGTATCTCCAACGTGGTCAAAATCACCTCTAGTGATAACCATGGAAACATTCGAGAAAACAATCTCTCCTTGACTAAGAAATAACATTTTTCTGATTAATAAGTGCAGCGCGGAACAAGGATTGATCATTAATCTGCTCATCAAATTTCTTTAGCGACTCGCTCATTATATCTCTACTCATCCACGCCTCTGCATTGGAATACCAATCAATATGTAATTTATTGACGTGAGATCCCTTGAAACAACGAGGATTCTTTACCTTGACAATAATACGAGAGTTTGATAAGTTTTCAGTCATACTAGCACAAAATAAAACGGCGAGTCTTTCTCTTGACAATTTTCCGTTAGTACACTTCTGATTTTTTAGCGCCAATGCTTTCTTTGGTAATGACCTGTAGAACAGGTCAGTTCCATCAGCATTGAAGATGTTTTTTGGCGAGTGTCCTCGAATAATAAAACTAAGTTTTTTTTCCTACTACTCCACTTTTTTTATGTCAACTGCAACTGCCACACCACAAATAGTTTTCACTGACAGAATTGTTCTAACCATTCATTTGAAGCTTTAAACTAGTCTAATTTCAGTTCTTTGGAGACTTGTAATGCTTCTTCTTGGAGAATGAGCCCAGAAACAAATATTTTCATTCCGAACTTTGCAGAACCAGTTGAGAACAATTTGATCTAATGCAGCACTTTGAGTCTGAGGAAACTTTTTTTTTGTTCACAATTTCCATTTTCGGCAATTTTCGGATTTCTTCTTCGTTCTTCAATACATCACCCACTTGAGTATTTCCCACTTTAAACTTGCTGATTGACGGACACTTAGCTCAAATGTTTCCGTGGATTTAATAGTTTCGATTTTCTCTCCAATACTAAGAAACTTTCGTTTTACAAAAAACGTAGCCATCTTTTTGATGCGGCTCTGTGTATAACACAAATTTCGTTTCAGATACAAGTATGAATCTACACAAACCTTTTAGGCTGCATTCTCGTATTTGAAGAATATTTAAGGGGTGATCCTCGGCATTTTCTAATTACACAGTCCTCTGGAAAAAAATTTATTTACAACTTGCCTGATGCTTACTGCCCTTGCTGTAAACTTCATTAGGGCTCGTCTCCTGTTGACTTCCTATCTCAATAGTGTTTCTTGGAAGAGTTTGTCCGTTACTGAGGGATGATTTTGCACATGGTATTATATACAAAATCGATTGTTTGTTATTGGGAGGTTGTAATGTACTGTTTCACACATATTACAAAAAATAAAAACTTTCCGTTATTGAGAGGTGTTCGTTGATCAGAGGTGACCGTTGAGGGAGGTTTCTCTCTTTGAATAGAAGAATGAAATGATTTGTCAAGAACATCTAGAAAAAAAATAAATGATAAATTTTCAATGAAAATAGTATACACTTATGAAAATATGGTATAAATGAAAAAATCAAATAATTAGGCGACAACAACTGAAACAAAAAATCAAATAATATAGATAATAAATACCAGAATACTTAAATATGTTCTGTGTTTTTTTGTCTTTGACTTACATTTTTCAATTTTCTCTGATTTGATATACTAAATTTTGACATTTTCTTTCTATCTTTTTTGCTTGGTAACTGTATTTTTTTTTCAAATCGCGTCTGCTCTCCTAAAGCAACGAATATACACGTACACACAGTCCTTAATCACTTCTTGAATTTTTCTTTTCATGCCAAAACAGTTTCAAAAAAACCTCAGTTGAATATTAAAAACCATTCTCATTTGCATAATCTTTCATGACTGTAGGTAACTTATACTCCTCAAATTTTGAATCATATTTTGGCAAAATGAGATACTCCAAGCACTTTCGCCAATTCATATGATTTTCAAAAAACTTTCCAGCTAAATATCCGCAAATATAATATAGTGCATTTTTTTTTAGTGAATTCAGTTGTTTCACTATGTTTCCTATCCGATTCTAATTCAAATTTTTGAAGCAGCTGTTCATTTCAGATCTATTCTTTGTTAGAAAGCAAAAAGAAAATTGAAACTCTTCCGCAATCGTTTGTTTTTCTTTAGTTTTGGTATGCGTATTTGTATTTTGAGTTTGGCAATCGCATCTTTTACCATACTCAACTTTCAAAAAATCACTCTATCATCATGTTGACACTCAACAGTATTGGAAACTTTGGTTAACTAAGTGATGAGATTATGTTTTAATGCTGTCTCAAAAAGTCGAGTAGAAGGATTAACTAAACAGCCATTTTGTTGATGAATAAGTGCAAACAGATATTCTGATGGTTCTTGATGCAAATCTGAGTTGCTAGTGAATCATCTTGATCGAATTGTTATGCATCCCAAAATGGCTGTCATTAATTTTTGATATTAACCTTTTGATAGCCAAGTGTAAAAGCAATACTTAGTTGACCAAGGGGGTATATTTTGTACCACACAGTACTTTTTCATACATAACTTTCCAGACATCTCATTATAGCAATAAAAAGGTTTCGAATTAGAAATTTTTGTTTCAAGGTCAATTCGTTTGGAAAACCAGTGATTATATGGATAAATAGCC
This sequence comes from Stenodera caucasica, assembly GCA_037414795.1. Classification (NCBI taxonomy): domain Eukaryota; kingdom Metazoa; phylum Arthropoda; class Insecta; order Coleoptera; family Meloidae; genus Stenodera; species Stenodera caucasica. Next base: position 54,135 of record JAZBGZ010000282.1, on the reverse strand, counting down.
ATTATATCTATTTATTGTCCTGAGTCAAAGATCTGTTTCAAGAACCTTACATTTATAGCTTTTTATTGTTTGTGTGCTTGTCTTGTGTTCAGGACAAAAAAAACTTTGGCACAAGTAGCACTTTTTTCTAGTTTTGCGGTCTCTATTGCGCGGACATATGGCACATCGTCCCAAAGATTTCTGTTATTCATAAATAATATTGTGTGAGAAACATATCAAAAAAGTGCTCTTCGCCGATTGTTAACATTTGCGAGAGTATCGATAATTTCATTTACATTTATTTGTTTAGCTAATTTGTTCTCTGTGCTAATAAAACTCAAAAAAATAGTCTCGTTTACGACATGGTACTTCGGAGATAGCTTTTAATGAGTTTTAATTTTGAAAATCTTTTTGCACTGACAGTAGCCACTGGTTACGTGTTCAATTTTTCTAGAGGACTGTTGATTACTTTGGGCCTCTTCAGCAGTTGTCGAGCATCCTTGCGAGCATCGATGAGCGAGATAAGAACGGCTGCTACATCTGGAATAGGACCCTCTTTCTCGTTTTGGTTTATGGCAATTTGCTGCAATGTGTCCAATTAGAACATTTTCTATCAGGAAGGTGTTGGTCTAGTACTACGGTTATTGCTTGCATCACTTCGAAAATGTAAGTTCGTAACATGAACTTTTTGGGATGGTTGTTGCTTCTTACTGATCGTTTCATAATCTTGCAGCCTTTCCTTGAAATTCCTCAAAGTCAAAGCACCATACAATACGGCTTCATTATTCTGGGTGTCAACTATTCCATCAATCAAATATTTCATCGATGCTTGATCTTCGATCTGCCCTTGACTAGCTATTTCTTTCATTACTAGGAAATATTCAAGCACAAACCTTATTGTACCCCTAAGGTGTAAAGAAATATTATATATACATATCAAAATGAATTAAGTTTTCTCTAGCATTTCCTCCACCTCTAAATAACGGACACCTTCATATAAAGGACATTTTACGATTCCCCGCAGGTGTCCACTATAAGGAAGTTATACTGTATTTCAATCTATTCATCAGTTTCTTCAAATTTCGTATACTGTATATGATTCACGAAATATTCGTCATCATCATCATCATCTAACTCATTTGTCGAAATTATTTTAATTGATTTGTTTACTTTAATATTTTTGGATGATTTGTTGGCTTTTTTTGTTGTGGTTGAGTGTTATTTCTCGAAGATCTTTTACAATAAAATTCACGATCGACCATACCATTTTGATATCGAATTACATTTTTTGATTAATTTTCATACCTCATTTTTGAGATGACTGTGTTTTTATGTGCTTGTTCATTATTACGACATAACTTTATTGTTATATCTAGAGTTAAATTTTCTTCGATGAACAACCGTTCTCTTAATTTCTCGGAATATAAATCAACAACTATTTGATCGATACCGTACAACGGGACTATATGAAATGATTTTTGCGTATTTATTCTGTCATTATATCCAAACATAGAGATATCGAGAGCGCGTTCTCTAGTATCGGTAGCCTAATGTTTGGGCTAACTGATTTCACTATCAGAAATGGTCATCTCAACATCCATTATAACTATTTTTGTTTTTTTGTCGTTCCATATAACCCCGTAATTGGCGATTAATGGGATTACCCATATATTCACGTTATAGATAAAAATGTTTGATATTTGCTTGCATATGGGATTTGATGAACATGCGGATATAAAAAAAATAGGCAGCGAAAAAAATCTAGGCAGTGCCACTTTTTTTTACATCTGTAGGCCCTAGGGGGCTGTCAAAAAGTGAGTAATTCGCATAATTGAAATCCATAAGAAGAATAAATAATAAGATGAGAGTTTAACTAAACAAGCATAAACAAGAAACAAAAAACAAATTACTGTAATAGATAGGTAGGTCCTATTCGATAAAATGAAAAGAAAAAAAAGTTCTTCTAAATTAACACATCAACCTAGAATTAGGATTTACAAACATAGATAGGTAGGAAAACATTGTCGTTTAATGTTTGGATGCCTCTGCAAATCATCAAGTTCAAATTTCATCTGATTAAGATCAATGGACTTTTTTAGCCAAGACCATCACCAGCTAATCAAAGCTAGAATGGATGTACAAAGAATCAGTAACAAGTTATAAAGAAAACTAAATTAATTAATATTGTCTTCAAAACTTACTCAATTTATAAGCGAAGACATTGGAATAAACAGCATGTATAGTTGATCAGAGTTTTTACACAATGATTATCAGGCTGATTGAGATTCGAGGGCCACAATGAGGGATATCAGTTATCTTAAGTCCTAGACCTATGGTTTGAATTTGGCAAAGTTGTTTTATTTTATGCTCCTCAATAATATACAAAAAAATCGAAACAGTATCATAAGAAACCAAAAATCTAAGAAAATCGAATTCTAGTCATTTGGCAATAACTCTTATTTTTGAAGATTTTTCAATTTTGTAACTTTTGGATCTACATCTCAGGTTGCTATTGGTTTTCGGATCTGGATCTGGATTGACAGGGAGGGTGGAGCTGCAATGAATTGCAGCTCCTCGGCACTCAGGCCCCAACGGGCCCATTGTGCATCCTCCTGCGGTCGCCGGCACTCTTAGGGCTCCAGCCACCCAATGCTTAGGACAAATTCAAGCAGGGGGCATAGAGGGGCGCTAGCGACTTCAGCCACGCTGGACCAGGCTTTCTCAAACATGGATCCTCGAATTTGGGCGAGGGCTGAGCAATGACAAAGTATGTGCTCAACTGTCTCGTCCTCGAATTGACATCCACGGCAGATGGGGTTGTTTACAACGCCCATGCGGTGTAGATGTTTGTTTAGTCTGCAATGTCTAGTGAGTGTGCCTATTAGAATTCTAAGCTTCTCCCTGGTGAGTCGCAGACAGAAGTTTGAAACTCGAGTAGTGGGCTCTGGGATGGTCAGCTTCATGAGTTGCCCCCCGATGACGTTTTGCCAGGTCCTCTAGGCTGGATTTATTTATCAGCGAGTTTAATATCTCCTGGGACAGCGGTGTGGGGGGACCCGGACCATACGGTTGCCGCTGATTTTCGGATATATCGATTCGTTTTTGTTTGATTGATATCAACTTCTTCATTTCTTGTGGGCGCTATATTGGATTTACAACAATGTGTCACACTTGATAGTATATCGAGCCTAAGTATAATAAACTACTCAAGATGCTTGATATCATCAAGTTATCTTCAAACTGATAGTAACCATGGAAACGTTCAAAGCAACAATCTCTTTCTGATACAAAAACAACACATAGTTGATTATTATTCACTTCACAAAACAAAGAATAAATTATAATGGATTGTTTGTGAGAGGTTCCTATGACTATCATTAGATTAAAGGTAACTTGGTGTGGCGCGTGTTGGTTTGATGTTAACGTTCATCAGTTGGAGAGAAAACGTTCATCAGTTGGAGAGAAAACGCACATCGAGTGCCATAAATAATATATTAATAATAACAACAATAATAATAAATGATCAAACGACGATGCAGTTTGAATTATAATAATTAGGTGAAGAGCAACTAAATTTATAACAAGGAAAATAATCTCGACTGACATAGCACAACTAAACGACACGCTGGTTAGAAGTCAAGAGAGCGGTCAACAGTTGTGCGACGATCTGGTAGCGCACGCAACTCCTGTGGTAGATAGATTCCATTACCAATCATGCTGGTGAAATTCACCGGTCGCCACAATGGTATTGAGTATTATTTTCAGGCATGTACTGAAAGGTGGGTCCGGGTGGGTCAGGGCCCATCTGAAAATCCTCCGGACCACCCTGGTGCCCACCCTTGTTAGCATAAAGAAATAAAATATATATGAATATATATACCGGTAGTATTTTTCACCAGAATAAAATTGAGAACAATTTGTATTGAAGCTATCTACTATTGAAAGAAAATACTCTTGTACATACTATTATCAGCTTCGTTTATTCATAATAGTGAACAATGTAAGTGATCTTAACAACAAAACTTCAAATTTTCAAAAGTTAATTAGACAAAGAAAATTATTCTGTGTGTTATTTGTTTACTAGTATGGATAAACGGGACTGATAATAGTACTCACACCAGTTTTTCCTTTCAGTAGGGGATTTTTTTTTGATTTCGGCTTTATTTGAAAAAATTAAGCCACAATTTTTGGTCAACGTAGGCATAACATTCTCCCCATTGTTTTTTAATTAGATTTTTTTATTTTTGACTTAAATTAAAAAAGTTAATTTCAATTTGACCAATTTCCAAAATAGTTACGCAATCACTTTAGAGTCTTTTATCATCTCTGGGTAACTGGATCACAATATGTTTTATGTTTAATATTGTGACAGTTGTTCGACCAGGTCCCGAGTCAGGGTGTCGCCCGGTCCCGATTCAGGTGGTTCGGGGTGCAAGTCTGCTCAATGTTCAATATTGTTATATATTTGGCCAGGTCCCGAGTTTGGTGGTCCGGGTCTGTTCAATGTTCAATATTGCGACAGATATTTGGCCAGATCCCGAGTTAGGTGGTCCAGGTCCTTGTCTGTTTAATGTTCAATATTGTGACATTTAATCGTCTAGGCCCCAAGTAGAATAGTTTAAGTCTTGTTTTGTACAGAACAGTTCTGAGATAGATCTCGGCTAATGCACATGTACAAGTCTTAATTACATATTATCAATAATTTATTTATTATTCATAAACGTGTGTTTTATTCTTATCACACCGATAATACATAATCGTGAAAATGCTCACGATTAACATAAGGAAATATATATTTAATCAGCATCTTGGCACCACAACCACGAGTTGAGAATGGTATTTAATTTCATCTACTTCTCAAAAACAAGTAAAATAACACGTCCACTGAATTCCAGACTTCTTTTGCTCTGGATTGAAAGTGGAAAAGAGAAAATAAATCTTTAATCACTGATACCCATATAAGTTTCGCACATTATTGTTTTCATGAGCAGATACAGGCGCCAACGTCAACTTGTTTCAGTAATAATTGTTCAGTCGTTCCTGTTAGTCGAAAACGAAACAATTTCAAAAATGAGTCAAAAAAGGGGTGCTACTACTACTATCAAATATTTTTTCGCAAAAAAAATTAAAGAAAATGATAGTGACAAATCTGCAGCTTCAACATCGTCGGAATGTGCTGCTGAAAAAAGCTTCACAGCGGATTCAGTTTTACCAAGTGTTATTTCTGAAGAATTGCGTCAATCTTCTGACAAAGAAATATCTAAAACTTCTGAATCTGAAATTGAAGAATTTGTAGAAGATACGGATATTTCTGAATGTGATGAGCCCCAAGTAAAATTTGAAGAATGGCTACATCGAGTAGAAGAAAGAAAACAGTCGAAAGTTGAAATTATTAAGAGAGCACCAGGACCAGCGGACCTGTCACAGAAACCTGTGGATGGACTCAAGCAGCCAAAATCAAAATTTAACCCCAAGACCGCGTTCGGTAATCGCATGAGACAATTTAGTAGTTAATGGTACACTTTATTTTCTGATTGGATAGAGTACAGTGTTATGATTGATGCGGCATACTGTTTTGTATGTAGACATTTTTCAGTAGGTGAAACCTCAGATTTAGTATTTGTGCAAGTTGGATTCAAGAACTGGAAACGCGCCTTGGAAAGTGATTCGGGTTTTAAAAAACATGCTTTAAGTGTTGAACATAAAAATTGTGGAGTTGAGTGGTCAAACTTTTCTAAAGTGAATGTTGGTGAAAGTTCTTCTGTTGCTGCTCAAATTAGTAAATCTCACCTCGCATTAGTTCGGAAAAATAAAGATATATAAGTATCATTTCTGACATATTATTATACACGGCTACACAAAATATAGCCTAGCGCGGTGATGAAGAAGGTGTAGAGAGCTCGAATCGCGGTAATTTCATGGAACTGTTAACTCTGTTTTCGAAATATAACGACACTGCTAAAAAGAAGCTTGAAGATAAAAAAAATGCAAAATATACCAGTCCCAAAATACAGAATGAGATCTTAATTATTTTTTCGAAACTTATTTTGGATGAAATTAGTTTCAAAGTGAAAAAAGCCATTAGCTTTGCTATTATTTGTGACGAAACAAAAGACATTCGTAAAACCAAACAAGTTTCTGTAGTGTTGCAGTATTATTTGGAAGGAACTATTCATGAACGTTTTATTGGTTATAGGCCAGCGCAAGATTTAAATGCAGTTTCATTATTGTCATATATCAAAGAACTGTTGGCTAGGTGCGACGTGGATATCAATAAGTGTGTTGCACAAACGTATGATGGAGCAAGTGTCATGAGCGGGAGGCTAAGCGCATTGCAAAAACTTTTGAGAGACGAAGTTCCACAAGCCCTTCCCAAAATAACTATTTTGGAAAGGGGTCAAATTGGCATAAGCTTTTTGAATTGAAATCAAACCAAAACCATATCAAAAATAAATGAGGAGAATGTCATACGTACGTTGACAAAAAATCGTATGATCAAAAAATAAGAAAGGTATGTAGCTTGGTACGCGCGATAGAGGTGAAACTTCCTCAGAAATCAATCAAAATTATCATGTAAAGTAATGTAAACTATTCCAATCACATATTCATTATAGGTAGCATTTGTGAAGGCTGCAACATGAGTTCGAAAATCTTGATAATTAATGTAATTAATGTATTTAATGTTAAACGCTTTCTGTGATTCATGAAATCAACCAAGTCTCTATCAGTTGTTTCTAAACGATTGTGTTCAAGTCTGGAGAATTCAACTTGTAAGTAAGTCATCGCCGATGATGTTCGTCGGCCATGATTGAATGTCTTATCGTTGTTACCTACTTGTACTGATATATAAGCCTTCCACACTAGTAACACGTGACAAAAAACTAAAGATTGTGAATGAATTTTGTCATATTGATATACGATTTCTGAATAAGTACTTTCTTGCGATTTGTGAATTGTCGTTGCGTTATCATTATTATGATCAGCCATTTTTACTATAATAGCAGAAGAGAATTCTTTCAAATATTGAATGTTGGAAATTGCATCGTTCTTCAAAAATGTAGTGTTATCAACAGAAATTTGAAACTGAAAAAATACTGCTGAGCGTCAGCGAAAACAACGAAGGTGTTGCCACCATCTATCTTACAATTAATAGATTTTATTATAGATTCATATTCACCCGTACGTTCCAGTGTTGTAGAAGATTTTTTCTATTGTGATTAGCTATTTTTACCATTCATCACCTCTCAAATTGATAGTGAAATAGTCCAACAAATACTTTTAACAATTGCAAATAATATTTTGCTGGATTTTCTATCGCTAGATTTTGAAGAATAATAAACATGACCTTTTTCCATGGTTACATAGAAACAAAAACGAAATAATTAGGGTGCACCTACCAATGTGCAAAATTCAAATTAAATCATGTCTAAAACTCTGTAGAATAATCTTAGAAGTGAAATATTTTGCACGTACTTAATTTGTTTGATGGTGTATGTCATTACAGGTTCAAAGATGGATTTCAAAAATTCAACACGACCATTTCTTTTTCTTTCAAATTTTTGTAAGAGATGGGTGCACTTACCCCACATTTGGGGCAAGAACACCACAGTAGATTGGCTCTGGAGTGTAATGCATGAGCGTATCCATGGAGCGAGTGCAACTAACTCAAAGTTTTCTGAATCTTTTTGTTTTTGCCGGTTTCAAATTGATCAATTTGTTATGAAGGTATTGAATTTCAACCGAAATGTTGATGAGGGCGAACAATGCTGATTATAAGGAAACAATAAACTTTTGATTATGAACTCATTGGAAACATAAACTTGATCGCAAATAATATTTTTTTCACTAAAGTTAATTGATATTGTAACCAGAAAAGCTGACATCAGACTTGATTTCACCCCTTCTTCCCATGCTAGGAGGAGGTGAAATAGAAATGACATCCGTAGGCCCTATTTCCAAAACATCCTCTACATCGAGCCACGTAAGGCTGGTCTGAAAAGCACTGTCTTCGATTTGATTCTTGCAGAAACTTCATAATTGGGTTTTCGGTCTTCAGGTCCATGTTAACGATTTTATCTATAACATATTGTGAAGTCTCTCTCCCTGAATTCAGTTTTGTCAACAGCCAATTTCCAAATAGTCCCTCATCAATTCCATTTCTGTTAAGATCCATTGCCTCTGCTATCCCTATTTCAGAAATAGTTTCGTACTCACTTTCTTTGTCATCCGAATGCAATTCTGCTTCGTCTCCATCTGTTTCTGAATCGTATTGCACATCAGTTTTCTTATGTCACTTCACTAGTTTTATTGTCTTTGGCCGGTTTGTTTTCTTTGTTCTTCCGCTCTTTAGTTCTGTACCAGTTATCTTTCTTTTTGATTTCGTACAATTGGCCTGTTTTGATCTTTTTTTCGACGTCCTTGCTGGTAATTATTTCGATTCCTGAACAATTTCTCTTCCTGGACTTTCTCGTTACTTGATTAGTTTGACTTCCTTTCACCAGATTTACTAAAAATTCTTCAAAAGTATGACGACTTTGGTTTCTCATTATTATTTTTGGGTCTGATTGGGTGCTGCGATTATTTTCAGTTACAGCTGGTTAATCATTTGGTTCCACAGAAATGTTGTCTTTAATCACGAATGAGGTGGACCAGGCAATTCAGCATCTCCTTTGAGCAAGTCAACTTTCTTTTTCAATGTTTTAATGTCTTTTTTTAGCAATTCGACGTATCTTTCAAGTAATGCTTTCCCGTTTTTCACTTCTTCTGATATAACTTCATTTTTTTCATTTGCCGAAACTGGCACTTCCATATATTGAATTCTTCTCTTTCCAACATCAACCCAACGTCTCGAGTGGCATGTTTTCTACGTTTTGTACTGTTGAGGGCTCAATATCTCTTATATCTTGTAGGCACACCAACTGTTGATATTCGATTGATGGGTTTTTCCATCATCTTGCACCGATTTAGTTGTTATGGGTCATACTTTTCCACTGGTATTACATCAGAGTTAGATGTTTGATGTTTTCAAAAAGTAGTTTTTGGAAACCTCTGTCCCCATCCACCCGTTATCTGTGGCAGCGTATAGTGTAAGATGCATTTTTTTTAATGTGGTAACCCCATTAGGCTCAATCCACAACAAGAAAATGGTAGTTCGATAAAAATTTCACAAAACGATCCAATCGAAAGTGGAAGTGACTTTTTTTTTGGAAAAACTTATTTAATTTGATGATTTATAAATAAAATCAATACGTCTGTTCTTTTAAGAGACAAAATGGCTAGTTCATCGAAATTCTCCGTATTTTGAATGGGATCCTCTTCTATAGAGCACATTGTGAGTGCAGATAATCTGTCTCGTCCCATAGTACTTTGCGAAATAGTCTTTATTATCTTTCGGCGGCTATCATAAGAATGATACAGATAATTTTTAATAATTTTACCGTTTCTTGAGATACATTAATAAGATTATTATCCCAAAGAAATTGTAATATATAAAGAGCCCCATTAGCATTCTTCTCTCATATAAAGAGTGGACAATTCCTGCTTTAGTGCAGCAGATTCCAAATTAAATATTTTTGTTGTTATATTCAAATAATTTTCAGAAAAATTTACAGCATAATCGTTAAAATATTTGTTTGAAATAATCATTAGTACTGGATCTATCAACTATATGTGTGATTATAACGTCACAAACCTCTCGAGCCATTTGTTTATCATTGTCTAAATAACGCTGTCGTTTTTCTGGTGGATTTGGAACATTATCATCATCATCTGTAGTATAATAGTCATAATCTACCTCGTTATGTATTTTTTCGATCTCGTTTTTAAAATCTAAATGTGTACTTTTGAACTTGTATGCTGTCTATTTGTCGTTTTTGCAACTGATCGAAAAAAATATCACTATGGAGTAAAATTTCATTTGAAAAATGAAGCCAAAAATTAAAATCAGGATCTTTTAGGTAATTTATCGAGCCAGTTGATTCATGAATCGTTGATTCGTTATTCTCATTGTCGATGATGTAGTCCAAACACTCCATTAAGTCTTTTTTATATTTAAAGACGATAGTGAGTACTCTAGAACTAAAATTCCAACGAACATTTGACTTTCTCTGTAGTTTTTTTCCAACAATAGAATTAAGAGTTTGGGTACGTTCCGACAGGCCAAAAAAAATAACTTGAAACTCTTCAATATCTGCAAAAAACACTTTGACTTGTCTATTTTGATATGCAGCTCTTTCTAAAATTAAATTCAATTGATGAGCATAACAGTGAGTAAAGATAGCTTTTTTGTAAACGGATTTTATTTTAGCATGTACCCCATTATCCTGACCACTCATTACCGCTGCTTCATCATAACCTTGAGCTATCAATTTGTCAGCCGTTTTATCAATATTAATATTTTCCAATTCCTCCAAAATGACACTACTACTGTGACCTGGAGGACTTATATGCCCCATAAAACGTTCATAAATTTGTGCATTCTTAACATAGCGCATCATAAACAGTAATTGAGGAATATTGGCATTATCTGTTGTTTTGTCAGCCTGTATTGCAATTTGATCGCTCTGATCAATTTCTTTTTTTATTAAACTCTGGGCTACTGCCAATATTAAATATAAAAGTTCATTTCAAATAGTTTTTGACAAGCCCGAAATTATTTTTCAGTTGTTTTAAAAGCTTCTTCTCCTCAATGTGCTTCATTCTGACTAGTTTAATTGATGTGTTAGGTCTTTCTGCGAGGCGCTTGACCGCCTTGTGTACATTGCTATTCAAGCACAAAAATTCTCATTCGAAGGTGTAAGATATATTGACTGATATCACTCGCTTTTCTATTAGTTTTTTGGCATTAACCGCTTGGTCTTTTGTGGATCGCTCTCTTTTTGCTAGATTTTCTACCTTCACTTCTTCATCACTGATGTTATAAGTAATATTGGGGTCTGAGTACGACCTGGACACCCCAGGTGACAAATTCTTGAACAAAGCCTTAACCGAAAGGGTCCTTTTGATGGAGTGCCTTCGAGTAAAGGAATTGATTCGACTGTCCATAAAAATCGCATGAGCGTCATCGTAGAGCTGCAGGTAGGGCGTAGCACCGGCACCCTGTGCCACGTTATCCAAGGCATTTTTTATGTTTGTATCCATAATTAGTTTGCTTTTTGAGGCTACAGCCAGCCATGAAGAGTGTATCAACAAAACTTCCGACAGCAGAACTCTTCCGAACCTCTACCAACTTTATGATTTACTGTCGGAAGGGGGATTTTTTCACGCCGGGTGGTCCCCTGGGTCACCCGGGATCTCGTAGTCCTTGTCCATGCAACAGTTGAATCCAATCCTTGTTCTGATCATTCGAATGAAGAAACCAAGATTTTTGTCCATATTCATTACGCAAAAGATCTTCCTTCCTCGTTTGTTACTCGACCCTGCCTTCAAGCGGGGTTGGTTACCCAGTCTTCGGCAAGGTTACTCGGGATAATAGGTTCCACCACGTGAAGGTGAGGATAAGTGATGGCCAGTGAGAGGCTAGTGACTTCAAGAATCATACCAGGGAGTCATAATTGCGATCCACTGTCCTTCGGTCCTCCGTCGATGTAAACCTGTTGAAGTTTGCTCTTTGGGAGCTCGAACTGCTGCAGAGGTGTCTTTTTGTGTCTGTGAACCTTGATTTTCTGGCATCGGATGCACTCCTCCACCCATTTAATGATGTCTTTCCGCTTACCGGGCCAAACGCAAGCGTTGATGATGGTTTTGATCGATGATCGGTTGTCTGGATAAGCTAGCTTGTGGGATTTATTCAGCTAATTTCTTCTCAAGCTTTTTGGTATGAAGGGCTCTGATGTTTTTGTGAAATGTCGCAAAAAATGCCTTTGACCTTCTGTAGTTTGAGGTTTGTGGTGTTACTACCCCGTAGTTCTACTAGTTCGGTATCGGTTTTCTATTTTCTCTCAATGCTGTGTTGTCAGAGAGAGTCATTTGTTCAGTTGATATCCTTGAGAGTCAGCTGTTATGTTTGAGGATCTTTTCAGATATCTGATATCTAAAGTGAATTCGGAGATGAAAGATTGTTGTTATATAAATATAATTGAAATATTGATAATATATTATGACTTTCAGACACAATTTTTTATTGAAGAATATTTGTAATACAATTTTTAATAATTATTCGTTGCTATCAACAGTTACCAAAACAACCTATATCAATGTCTACTAGAAATATAATATAATTACCTCCAAACACTCCTCCTCAATTATTTAATTTCGCAACTGTTCAAAAATTTTTCGATTCAATGGTTTATTCAATATATCAGCGAACTGATCAGAGCTCTCAATATGTTTTAATTCAACTGTTTAACCAATATGTTGTTGAATGAATTTTCTTGGAATATCAATGCGTTACTTTCCTTTAGTTATTCTTCCATCAAAATTATTTTTAAGCATACTTATAGCTGATCTATTATCAACATATAAAATAGTTGGTCTATTCGAATCTACAAATTTGAGTTCAATATCAAAACGTCTAATCCAACATACATCATCTATTGATGAAACTGCAGCTCTATATTCAGCTTCAGCAGTTGATGTAGCAATAAGTCTTTGCTTTTTAGAATACCAAACAATAGGACCTCCTCTTATTAGAATAATACCACTGGTTGATTGTCCTGTTATAATATCACCTCCATAATCAGAATCTGTACAAGCAAATATTTCAGTATCACAATTGAAATAAATTCCGATATGAATTGTTCCTATAAAATATTGAAATATACGTTTAACCATTTTCCAATGACTTATCATCGGTTTATTACAGAAACGACTCAAATAATTTACAACAAAACTAATATCAGGACGAGATATTGTAGCAAGATATAATAAACTTCCTATCACTTCACGATAAGGTTCACATTTATTTAGTGGTTTGTCATGTACAGAATTTTCTTCATTTGTTATCATTCCACGTCCCATTGTTGTAGATACAATATTCAACATGTTAAACTTTTGTAAAATTTTCTCTGTGTATTTAAATTGATTTACAAATATTCCATTCGATTCATTTATTATTCGCATACTTAAATAAGACAAATGATCTTTAGATGCAATATCAACTGTTACTTCAAACTCTTGTTTGAGTTGATTTAAAATTTCAATCATATCATCTTCACTTTTTCCAGCAGCAAGTCCATCATCAACAAATAATGCCATTATTATGCTTAAATCTTTGTTATAATAAATACAAGGATCGTTATCAGTATCATCAAAATCAAGAATTTTGAAAATTTATCATTCCAATTCTTCGGAGATTGTTTTAATCCATAAATACTTTTATTTAATTTACAAAGACGACCAGTATTATCATTAAAACCTTCAGGTTGATTCATATCTATTTCTTCTTTCAAATTTCCATATAACAATGCCGTTTTAACATCAAAAGTCATCAACTTCATCTTATTTGAAGCTGCAAGACTAAGAATTAATCGAATTGACACATGTCGAGCAACGGAACTAAAAGTTTCGAATTCCTTCTTTTTGTTCAAAACCTTTGGCAACAAGTCTGGCTTTGAATCGACCATCTTGTTGCTGACGCAAAATCCAACGACATGTTAAAGGTTTTGCATAATCAGGAGCGTTTACTAAATTCCATGTTTTCATTTTGCATGAAGAGTTAAATTCTCCAGACATAGCTTCACTCCATTTGTCATCTTTCATAGCTTCTGACACAGATGTATCTTCAACTTCTCCTATCATAGCAAGATTTACTTTGTTTTTACCATAAATATTACCCATTAAATAATCTTTATATTTTACAGGTGGTTTCAAAAATCGACGATCACGCAAATTCATATATGTAGACTGATTTTCAATAATATTATCTATATTTTCAGACAATTGTTTATCATCAGATGTTTTAAAATTTCCAAATTCATTATTTCCAGATTCATAATTTCCAAAATCATTATTTCCAGATTCATAATTTCCAAATTCGTTATTTCCAGATTCTCCTCCTGAAATTTGAATTTGATTTACTTGTAAAGGAGCTGCAATTTCAGTATAATCTTATCTCATCCCAATCATTTCATCAAATATTACATTCACAAAACTCATAACATCATTAGATACATAAACTCTATAAGAGGGTGAATCCAAATCATAACCAACAAATATTCCTTTTTTAGATTTCTTTTCAGTCTTGGCTCGTTTATTATCTTGAATCAAAACACAACATTCACATCCAAAACTCTTTAATTTTCTAATATCAACTCGACGTCCAAACCATAATTCTGCTGGACTTTTACCTTTCAATGAACTTGTCCCCGTCTGATTTAGAGTGAAGACTGCAAAATTTACAGCTTCAGCCCATAGATTTTCATTCAAATTTCGGGCATGTATAGCAGATCGTGCAGACTCGACTACTGTACGTATTTCTTTTTCAATTCGTCCATTTTGTTGAGGAGTATATGCACAAGACTTTGTATGCAAAATTTAAAGTTCTTCTAAAATTCTTTTTGTATCATAATTCTCAATTTCAGTACCATTATCTGTTCTCAAACATTCAATTTTTCTATCAAATTGATTTTCTACTTTTTTTATTAAATTATCAAGTTCAGAAACAGCTTCATTATTTGTTTTTAAGAAATAAACAGTTCGAAAATGTGAAAAATCGTCTTTAAATAAAAGAAAATATTTAGCTCCTGCTAAAGATTTTATTTTCATTTCACATGAATCAATATGAATCAAATCTAGAATATTATCTGCAACTTTTGAATTTTTCGGGTGAGAAATACAATGTTGTTTTTCATAAACACACCCTGAACAAATATAATTATTCCAATCATCGATATATTTGATATTATTCTTATTTAAAATATCTCTAACATATTTGATATTTTGGTGAGCAAGTCTTTCATGCCAAACTTTAATAGAAACGGTCAACAAACATTTTATTTTATTATTATTTTATACCATTCTTTACCATTACAAGCTTCTAGTTCTACATCTCCTATTCCGACACCTCTCAATTCAGTAGCATCACCTATCATGACCATTGTATGCTCTTCAAGCTCCACAAAATTTACCAACCACTCTTCACGAAAAGTCATATGCTGTGTGGCAGCACAATCTTGATACCATGAATCTTTGCAATCATGTTTTGAGATTATATGATTTACATTTACATTTGACAAACTAGCAGTTATAAATGCACGACGATTTGAATCTTTCTTATCATTCTTTCCTATCTTTTTATTTTTCTGATAATTTTTTTCATTTAAAACTCTTTTGGGACAGTCTTTTGAAAAATGACTTTTTTGATTACATGTATTACAGCCTTAATTATTTTTACAATATTTCAAATACTTGATACATGGTTTACCTTTACAAAATCTTTTAATATGCCCCATTTTACCACATTTAAAACATTCAATAGACAAATTATCAGACGTATTTCCTTTTGAATATGATTTTCCAATATTTTTACCTTGCTTTGAGATAAGAGCATTATTAATTGAAGATTCATTTGACTGTTCATTTTTTATTAATCTATCTTCTTCCAATCGTAAACGTTCAAACAATGTATTCAAATTTTTTTCAACTCCACTCACATTATCCCAAGCAGTATGAAAGTAATATAATTTGGGTGGCAACATTCCCAAAACTCTAGTCATAATAATAATATTTTCACCTTCAGTAGCTAAATCTTCAGCATATTGTTGAATTATCGTATTTGAAACTAAAGAATTGTCTTTGTAAACATTCAACTGTAAGATCTGACTTTTTACCATACAACATTTCTAATTTACTGAGCATTTGATATGTAGACGTGCAGTTTGCAGTTTTCTTTGCAATATAACTGCTAACATTTAAACCAATAAAAGTTTGAGCTTCAAGATCTTGTTTAATCCACGCTGAGACTAGATTATCTGTTGCTTTTTCATCTGGCTTAGCTTGTACACCAGTTGCAATTTCAAATAAACATTTTGATTTCAAAATTAAATTCAACTTGAATCTCCATGAGACATAATTAACATTTCTTTGAGAATCTTCAGACAAAGTTTCCATATGAGAATTAATAGAATCCATAATTTTCATGAATATACTCTATCCAACTTCAAATAGTTTTTATAAACAGACGTTCAATTCTTCTAACTGATCAGACTAATTTGAAGTTGACGTTTTTAAATATTTCAAACAATTTATAAAAATATACCAAGCAATGTCTGGGCCCAAAACCTGTTGTTATTATATAAATATAATTGAAATATTGATAATATATTATGATTTTCAGACACAATTTTTTATTGAAGAATAGTTGTAATACAATTTTTATTAATTATTCGTTGCTATCAACAGTTACCAAAACAACCTATGGCAACCAATACATATATATCCGTGAAGATTGTGAACTTTTGGTCTTCAAGTATGATGATTGCGCAGATAGCGAGCAGTTCCCCAACATAGGTGATATAGTGTTGCTCCACTTTGCTGAGTTCTCTGTTGTATAGAGCGACTGGTTTCCGTTCTGAATAACTTTTGCCTTTTTGTTGAATTACTCCGTCCATGTCGAAATCGGATGCGTCTGTGAATACTGCTAGTCTGTGTCTGGCTGAAGTGAGGTCAATGACACTGCAAATAACATTCGACTTTCAAATGTTGAATACACAAAAACCCAAAAATTCCATTTCTTCTCGTAGGAATTGACACTTGTCTATATTGATTGCTAGATTATTTCACCTTAATATACGAAAAACGGTTTTGATGTGTTCAATGTGCTCTTCTTCGGATTTGGATGCTATTAGAATATCATCAATGTACATGAAAATCAATGGTAATTGCCTGAAGATTGTGTTCATATACCGTTGATAGGAAGATTCTTCAAAGGTAATCTTGACAAAGCATCAGCATTTGCAATTTCCTCACCCTTCTTATACTTGATTTCATGATCATATGCGGATAAAATTAAGGCATATCTTTGCATTTGGGCGTGAATTAGACTTGGAATACCCGTTTCTTGATTGAATATTGTCTTAAGTGGTTCATGATCTGATTGCAACACAAATTTTCTTCCGTATAAGTATTTATGGAATTTCCTGACTGCGAATATTAATTCGTCTTTGAGTACTGCTAGTCTGTGTCTGGCTAGAGTAAGGTCAATAACACTGCAAATAACATTTGACGTTCAAATGTTGAATACACAAAAACCCAAGAATTCTATTTTTTCTCATAGGAATTGACGCTTGTCTATATTGATTGCTAGATTATTTTTCCTTTATATACGAGAAACGGTTTTGATGTGTTCAATGTGCTCTTCCTTGGATTCGGATGCTATTGGAATATCATCGATGTACACGAAGATCAATGGTAATTGCCCAAAGATTGTGTTCATATATCGTTGATAGGAAGCTGCTGAATTCCGGAGTCCAAAGGGCATTCTTGAGAGCTCGAAACTTTCAAGGGTGTAATTACTGCAGTCTTTTTGGATGTCGTCTGGTTCAATTGTAACGTTGTGATAGGCTTTTTGCACGCGCAACGGTGATAATGTCAGTAAGCAAAGGCAGTGCATCCTTATTTGCTATGGTCTTTTTGTTAAGCAGTCTTTAGTCACCGCAGGGTCTCCAGTTTCCATCCTCTTTGGCTACAAGGTGCACTGAAGTGGCCCATTCTGAGATCGCAGGTCGTCAAATTCCTTTTTTTATCATCTTGTTGAAAGCTTTTTGTGCGATTCAGGAGCATAAGAGGACGAACCCTGACTGCCGCTGGTGGCCTTGTCTTTGCGATGTGATGGTACACTTTTGCTGCAGTGTGCTCGAAAGAAGTATTCAATATGAATAAGTACTTTTTGATCAAAAAGTGCACTTGCACTTTTCAAAGAACAACACTTTTCATCAGATCGAACAATAAAGACCCACATCTAGGTATCATTAGCACAGTTCTGATGTTTTCGAAAAATATTTCATGTGATTGATGAGTATAACTACAGAAACTTTTGCTTGGTGAATATAACTGTTTAGGCTAATCATATTGTTTAAAATATATGAACAACATACTTCGGTCCAAAATAGGACCTTTTTCGACTAAGTTTTCACAGATTTCACATGAATGCATTTTTATAACTTTTTTCAACAGATATCCACAAACATATTTGAATGTATTGATCGATGCAAGTGTGTTTCTGAGGTAGGTCGCCCAAATGAGGTCCACTTAAGCTTTTTTATTATTATTTTTTTTTTCTTCAAGAAAATATTTAAAAAATGTTTCAAATAATCCCTATAGGGTTTATGATTCAAAACATTTGTTATATTATTTATTGATTTGATAATATAAATATAAAGATTAAAGAATAATCGCGACAACTATCGATTAAATACGTCTGTCTCGTATTAGAGTCTATTAAACAATGAATTGTACCATGATATCATAACATCCCCCTTGTTATAAAAAAGAAAAAAATCATTTTATTTTTTTAGGGAAAACAAAATCATTCAAACTGTTAGGTAGTTTACGAACTCGTGTTGATCTTCGCAATTCGATCGTATCATGACCATTATCATTAGGAGTTAATTGTATAGTACAGTTAGTTTTATTATTATTAATATCACCATCAAGGAAACTGTCATCATTTCTTGCTTCTAATTCTAGTTCTTTTCTTCAGCTTCTGTTGTTTTGATACCAATTGTGGGTTGCTCCAATGAATCTTTATTTTGTTTATCATCAAATTTTACCATCTCTTCTCATGATATTCTCTAATATTAATTCTATTTCTTCTGTACGAAGTACCATCGACGTTTAGCTTATATAGTCTGTCTTTTAATTTGTCATTAATAACACCTTTCGACCATAATCTTGAAGTTTCTAGACTAACTTGTACCATAACCGTTTGACCAATGGTTAACTCAGAAAGATCTCTTGTATCTTTATCATAATATTTTTCACTTATTTATCTTCTTTCTTCAATTTTCTCTCTGAAATTATCCATTAATTCCGGTTTCTAATTAACAATCTTCAACGGAATACCATCACGTGTATTTCTTGATAACAATCGTTGTGAAGGACTTGAGTTTATATAATTAGATGTGTTACGCCAATACAGCAATGCATACCAAAAATCTTCTTTCGAAACTTGGCATTTTAATAATAAACGTTCAGCTCTTTTAACAGTTGATTCTGCTTTACCATTACCTTGAGGATGATGTGGAGAAAAAGTAACATGTTTAGAATCCCTTTTCGTAGCAAAATCTCTTATTTCTTTGTTTATGAAGTTAGTACTATTATCTGTACAAAAAATTTGTGGTATACCATGACGACTAAAGTTTCGTTTACAACTTTTTATCACATTCGCAGCTGATAAATCATCCAATCAACTGTCACTAAAATTTTATATTGTTTGCTTTTCGATTTATGAGAGAATACGTCCATCGATACAATTTGAAAAGGATAGACTGGTCTTTCGTGTGTTTACATAGGTGATCTTTGTTGTGAAACACAGTATTTTGCATGAACAGAGCAATAACGAACTTTTTCTTTTATATCAGAAGACATACCTGGCCGAAATAGATTTTCTCTGGCTAACTTTGTGACTGACATGTATTTTCTCAATCATAGATTGTCTTGATGAATGTGAAATCCATATTTGTGAAATTCTAAAAATTAAACCATCTTGTATTGTTAAATCATCTTTAAATTTGTAATATGCTGTCACTTCATCTATGACTTTTCCATAATATTTGGGCCATCCCGACGTAATATATTTTATTAATTGCTGACAAACTCTGCCTTTCTGATCTGATCTGATGTTTTCTATTCTATCTTCCTTTATATTTAATTCTTGTGTCGAATCAACATTGTCAATATTATTGAAAATTAGGAAAATGTTTATATTATCATTACTTTCTAACAATTTTGGCAGAGGAGCTCTTGATGAAGTATCTGCTACAACGTTTTCTTCAATTGGAAGGTATACTATATTTATATTGTAATTTTTGTAGATGCTTCATCATCTATTGTAGTCTTATGAGAATATTCAACAAAGGTTTCTTTATAATTTCAACGATTGGTTTGTGATCTGCTTTTATAATCACGCCATCACTTCCAATTATACATTGATTAAATCTTTTACACACAAATACAATTGATAATAATTCCTTTTCTATTTGAGCGTAATTTCTCTCAGTTGCTGTTAACGTTCTTGGTGCATAACCCAACATATTATCGTTTTGATAGACAGCAATACCTAAACCAAATTCGCTTGCATCGCATTCCATGGTTATCGATTTATTAGGATCGATATAATTCAATGCGCGATGCTAGATATGATCGATTTCAATCTCATGAGCTCCTCATTTTCACTTTTAGACCAAGCCCATACTTCTTAACTGTGCGCTCGATTTCGTAATATATGTGAATTCATACTCGAATTCTTTCTATACTTGATTAAATAAGTGACCATACCTAAAAATCTTTGCAAATCTTGTTTGCTATTGAGAATTGGAAATTGTCGGATTGTTCGAATTTTCTCAGGATCTGGTTTAAGATCTTTATCTGTAAGCAAATGACCATAGAACTTGATTTTTTGTTCAGAGAGTTTCAACTTTGACTCAATCAATTTGAAATTGTTCTTTCTTAGACATAGCAGTAGTTGTTCTAAATTTTTATCATGATTATTCATTGCTTATGCCATACTGTCACCAGTACCATATATAGCTATATCATCGGCAATCACTTCAACACCCTTGAGACCTTGTACAATTTGTTGTATTTTATTTTGAAATAACTATGGGGCTGATGAAATTCCAAAAGGTAATCTCAACCAACGATATCTACCATATGGAGTCCAAAAAGTTGTTAATCTACTACTTTCCTCATTCAATACAATTTGCCAGAATCCTTTCTCAGCATCAACTATCGATCATATTCTTGCTTTACCAAGTTCCGATAATATTTCATCTATAGTAGTAAACTGTAATCTTGGTCTCTTCAAAGCTCGATTCAACGGAATTGGATCTAGACAAATTCGGAAAAAATTATTCATTTGTACCAACATGTTGCTAACCCAATCCGTGTGATAATCTTTTTTTTCGATTACACCATCTTTTGTCAACTGATCTAATTGAATTTTCAAATCATCTCGTAATTTTAGCGGTATTCTACTTCTACGCGGTTCTCAAATGATTGGTGGTATTTCATCAATTTTCAAATTCACTTCGTCTGGTAATTTTCCATAGCCCATAAATACATCTTCAAAGTTTTCACATAAGCATTGACGATAAATTTTGTGAGTATTCATCAATTCATCATCATCCAGATTAACTTTATTCTTTTTTTTTTGGGTATTTATAGGAACCGTATTACAAATTCTAGAATTCGGCTTACATTGACTGGAAGTACCAAATTTGAATCACCATCGACAACTTAAAATACTACCAAATATTTTCTCTCAGTAGTTTTCACCGTCACTACACGGGCTACGCCATCTGGCCCTGGGTGGAGCTCCTCCACGCGTCCTATTCTCCAAATAAGAGGTAAAACATTATCGTCCTCAAGAACGACTACGGCGCCTGGTTTTTCATTGGAGTTGGAGTTGGTTGATTTCCATTTTGTTCGTTCTTGCAATTGGCTTAATCTTGCTTGGACCATTTGAGCCAGAAATGCTGTCGTACTTGTTCGATGTGTTGCCATCTAGAGAGTCGATTTTGCTTAAAATGAATTGAAGATAGCTTGTAATTGGATGTTAATGGACCAAAAATTAGAAAATGCCCGGGCGTGAGCACATCAAACCCTGTGACGTCATTCGACAGTGGGCATAGTGGGTGCAAATTCAAGCAGGCTTCTACACATGCCAGAAGAGTATTCATCTCCTTATACGTAGCCAACAAATTTCCCAGCACGCGTTTAAAATAAGTTTGACCGTTTTTACGCCCGCTTCACAAATACCTCCAAAATGCGGCGCGAGCGCCGGTATAAAATGCTATTTGATCTCGTTTTGAGACAGGGCATCCACTACGTCATTTCGAAAATTTTGAGAGGTGAGCATTTCATATAGCGTCCGTAGTTCTCTCTGAGCGCCAACAAAGTTGCTACGATTGCTTGGGAACTTTGTTATAATTATGCGGCTTGAGTTCCCTTATTTGTATGCAGTCTTGAATTGATTATTTTTCAGTGTTTCCTTCAATTTTATTTTTATTTGTTCCTCATCGGTGTAGGATTCTATCTAGTTCTTCTTTCTTTGTTTGTGTTGCATTGATTTTTTGTAGTATGCCATCCGCATTCCAGGCAATTACTTTTATTTTGTCAGGTCTTCTGGGTTTTTTCATGCTTTCTGTCCTCATAAACAACTTAAGATGGTCGTGATATGTTCCGTAAATTTGGTTTGTTCTTATTCTGTCTTTTTCTTTTTGCTGAATTCTATCAGCATTTTGGCGAGCTCTTGCGCGATTTCAGTTTTCTTGTCTTGAGATTTGGCGAGGTTCATTGTTGGCGTTGACATTGCTGTTTTCGTTGATTGGTTGGTTATTTTCCAAGGATTTCTATTTTCTGTGTGTTTTTTGAGATTTTAATTGGTGTGTGTGAAATTCTAGCTTTTGTTCCTTGAAGAACTTCTACATATTTCTATAGTCCTGTATTTTGTGGGGTTGTATTCTTATTTTTCCCCTTATTTTACCGCCTTGGCGTAGTTAATTTGTTCAATGTTTAATCGTTTACTAATTTGAGTCCATTTCTCTTTGTTTTTAAGTATGATTGGTGTTGTATTTTCGTCTGTTTCGTTGTTGTCATTTACGTTGTTTGTTTGTTGTTCCGATTGGTTAGATTGACTCAGTATCTCAAACTTGTTGTTAAGGGTTGGCCGTATATTAAGTTGCTGGTGAGCTCTTTTTTTAGTTGTTTTTTTGGGGACTTCATAATTTTCGTCGTCATCATTAGTCCTTCTTGTAGTCTGTGTTAGTTCAGGATCCATATTGTTTTCGATAATCGTGTCCATGTCGTTGCGATTTTCGGTCATTCCATTGTCATTTTCAATTGTTCCGTTTTCCATCTCGAGTTCTATTTTCCGTAGCTGAGCATATTCAATAAGTTTTCCAATTCCATTTAAATTCAACTCATCCAGAGACGACACTCGTTCGCAGATTTCTCCGTCCCCGAAGAGTCGCTTCTGACTGCTTGATTCAACGTTATCCATGTATATCGCCATTCTCACTTACCAACTGGTATGCAAAATAACAGCTACTGTTGCTACGATTGTCAGAGTACATGTTTTTAATTATTCCACGTCGTGAGATGAACCGTTTTAATGCTGCTAAAGAGCTTACAGTTGAAAGCTCGCTCACCAACTCGAAGCCTATTTGATTAGTACTGTACCCATGTAATCTATGCCACAGTTGTTGAAAACGCGGTCAATATCGAATCTACTGTATGGTAATTTGCCCATTCAAACTTATCGACTTCGCGTGGAAGCAAGGTTCGCACTGGCGTATAACCTTTCGTATTTAATGTTTTGTCAAGGGGTTGGAAGTTAAGACGCAACGAGGCTAATGTAGCGGATGGATCGGCATGTGACTGTTTCTTTGAATGTTCCAACTTTATCAATAGCTGTCTGTGTTTGAGCAAGATGATTGGAAATTTTTCCTCATATTCGAAGCATTTCTTAACCGTCCTCCTAATTTGATCAAGCGATCACTATTCAAAAATGGATTTGAACATTTTAGTTTACTATTATTGGCGATCGGTTCGCCCTTCGTTGATTGGTGAACTTCATCGGGGAACTCTTGCTTTTGTATGCAACGAATTACAACCGTGGTGGATTTTTGTAATTCATCGCATGATAGACCTCTAAATTTTCGACGTAATTCATTTATTCGGCAATTACTCATGAATCTTAAGCAGTGAGCCATCACCCTTTGTAATTTGTTATTGCTGGAATATCTTGTGAATTCAGTTAGCTGAGGAACAGACAATGCTAGCGTAGTTATTTTTCGTTCAGTTAAGTCTGCCGATGGGAAGAGTGCGAATTTTGGAGACCATCCCTTTGTCGAAAACAAGTTGGGTTCATTCCATCATAAGGTGACATGAATTAGTTCGTTTGGCATTAAACCGCGAGATAATACATCAGGTGGATTGTCTTCAGATGATACGTGGTGCCAATGTGCAACATTAAACTGTGTTCGAAGTTTCGCAATTCGATGAGATACAAAGACCTTCCACTCTGATGCATTACCTTTTAACCAAGCTAGAACGATTGTACTATCCGTCCAATAAAAACATTGCCTAATTGGCAGATTCAACGAGCTCTTGATTTTATTCATTAACTTTGATAAAAGTACTACACCGCATAGTTCGAGTCTTGGAATTGTGAGCTTTTAATGAAGCGACCCGTGACTTTCCGCAAATTAGTTTGACAGAACGTATGTTTTTGTTTAGTGATTGTAGATAGATGCAAGCACGCACCGTAACCAACCTGACTGGAGTCCGCAAATCCGTGTAAATGTATATATTTTTATTAATGTCGCCTGAGACATCAATCATTTTTCTGTCAATGTTTAATTTGTTTAATTTTGGAAGCTGTGATACGAACTGCTGCTCTTTTTTACGCGTCCCTTCTTGTACAGGAGCGTCGCAACTCAATTTCTACGCCCAGAATAATTGCAAGAATAATTTTGGCCGTCATTAATCCAGGCCCGAGTAAACCTAACGCGTCGAACAGATGAGCGACTGTTGAAAAAATCTCACGTATAGTATAAACGGTCTCGTTTTCTACATTAAGTGGATATTTCAAAATATTCTGCTCGACCCCCCAAATTCAGCTTAATATCCGCGTGTTCTTCTGTTTATTTCAGTTGATAATGTCCTGACTGTTAGTTAATATCTTTTATATATTTGAGGCCCACGTTTGTGATTCGAACTTGCCCTTGGCTAAGACACTGAATAATTCTTCTTCAAGTTTAATAACATTTGATGAATCGTTTCCCCCCGTTAATACGTCATCTACGTAGAAATCATTATTTATTGCCTCATGGACTGAAGGAAAATTTTCAGCTCCTTCAAATGCTAATTGCCAAAAAGCTTGCTGGACCGGTGCTGTACGTCACTGTGTTCAATGAAAATGTCTGTACTAGTTGGTTCACATTGTCCCGCCAAAAAATTAACTGAAAATTACGATGTTCTGGAGCAATTTAAACCTTTCTGTACATTTTGACAGTGTCCGCGGTAAATACATACTTATAAGTACGGAAAATTGTGAATAATTTCTGTTGTATTGTCGGTCCTACAAGAAGAGTATCACTAAGACTTTTTCTAGAAGTGCTGGGCGAGCTTGCATTGTATAAGACCCAAAGCTTCGTAGTTGAACTCGATTCTTCAATTACCGCGTGATGTGGAAGGTGTAATGAAGGTGCTGAATCAATTGTATCTTTGTTCGCCGTTACGTTTGTAACGTGACCTAATTGCTCGTACTCTCGCATGAAATCAGAGTAAGAATTTTTGAGTTGGGCTTTTCAAGAGAGTAAAATTGTTTGAGTGTCTAATGTTTGGAATTTGGTAAATCGGGTAAGCATGATTTGAATGGCAGTTTTACGATAAATCGACCCTCATGATCGCGCTCGAAAGTTGTTCTAAAACTTTCTACACAAGCAACATCATCAGGTGTATAACAAGAATTTTAATTGTCGTCGACATGGTCAATTTCCCATAGTTTTGCTACCTGTTTTCAAGGGATGTTGAATAACAACAATTGTAATTTTGACGTCGATTGAAAGTCTTACGATTGGAGTTTCTTAATGTTTCTCCGACGATATATCCTAAGCTTGTTTCTTGGAGGTGCGGCGTGACACCGTCACCCTTTGATTTCTGTGTTGCTAAAATTTGCCAGAAAACATCGGCACCTAGTAACAAATCTATTGTTTTCGAGGTGTAAAAGTTTGGGTCGGCTAGGTCGATGTTTGTTGGAGTTTTCACCTGGTTTCGACTACGTAACAGAAGATTTTTTTTGGTACAATTAGACAGCGACAACTGTAATGATTTTGTTTAGTATGTATGGACTCAAAAGTTATTTCCAACCTCTTGGTGACGTTTGTTTTCAATTTGTTAATACCTATTATAGGAATATTAGCGCCTTTGCCGTGCAATCCTAATCTGTCGCGAGCTGATTTTGTTAAGGAATTGGATTGACTTCCGAAGAGTAGAGCCCGAAATTTTTGATAATTTCCCAAGTTGTCTTTTATCCGAACTAATGCTGTTGATAATAGTAGTGATTTAGAGTGATGCGAGAACGATGCCGTGTGTGATTTTGCACCTTGTAGTTGTTGCGAAAGCAATTGATACAAAGCTTTAATGCATCGATTTCCTCTCATCTTTCCGACACAGATAGTTTGAGAAAGTCCGAGCATTTATACAAGAAGTGAGAGTTTTTACACATAAAGCAACTATTGCTAACAGCGACGTGAACCACCGGCCATTTTGAGTTCTGCTAGGCTCAGGTGCAGGTTCATCGTCGACACATGCTTCCAATCTTTTTTTAGAAGATGTATTACTTTCTTTCTCAACCTTTCTTGGCCTCAAAAGGTTCTTCAAGTGAATTGATTTTTTTTTATTCTGCCCGTTGAGAAAAATTTGTAATAATTAGTTGGGCACGATAATTTAGCGTTTTATGTCTCCCAGTAGTTCAAGTCTTGACTTTAGGAATCGTCTTAATATTCTTGAAACTACATAAAAGATTTCCTGCTTGTTCTTTAGAGTGACTGCCATCATCCTCATAGCTATCATCTCATGATGAGTACGAATCTGGGAAGTCTTTCTTCTCGGGATTTAAGTTTCTTACTTTGTTCTTAATTTTGGGGGTGGAGGTTGCAGCATCGTGGATTACATCAGAATCTTCGGTTATCACTGCATGTCGCACTGTAATCTCCGATGCGGCGTATGCGCATTCAGGAATAGCATTTAGGTTGTATGGATATATGCCTGTGGCACGAAATCCTGCCACCACGTTATCAGCAGTTGTTGCTTTCGGCCAAACTTTTGTAAAAATTGTCTCAAAAGTAGATTTAGTAACAATGCGATCTGGTTTGTTAGTCCAAAATAGCATAGCTTCGACATCCCATTAAAATTTAAATAGTTTGAATACATATTATTATTATTAGTTAGTTTAATGGTTTCTCTTGTTTATGCTGATAATTTGATTTTCTTTGGGGGCGGGGGACGTGAAAGCAGTTGTGATGGGTTATGCTCGAGTATACTAGTGTTACTTTTCGCAACTCCAGAGATGATGCGCCTATAATCCAATTTCATAATATATTTTTGTCAAATCATCTAAATTCAAAATATTTACCAGGTACTTACCGAATATTTGAATTCTCTCCATATTTGCCTGCCAACAGCTCAAGAAGCTCTCTTTTCCATTCTTCTAATTTTATAGCTTTGTTACCTGTTGCGTTCCTGTCAGTCTTTTTTTGACCTCTGTTTTCATGTTATTAATTTGTTTCAAAATTTTTTTCTCGGTGATACTTTCGCCAAAGCGTGTAAGGCATGCTTTGGACATCGCACTAAGAGCATCTGACTTTTGTAACCGCTCTGCGGCACTGCCGGAAAGCCCTACATGCTTTTTTCGTTTTGTTTTGTAGGTGTTTGCCCAATTTAGTTTGCTGTCAAGGTGGACTCCCAGATATTCAACCTCGTCAGCGAAATTTGAACTGGTTCCTCCGAATATAGATGGAGATCTAAGTCGCCCCAGCTTTTTTTTGTTGGTGAAGGCTACAAGCTCTGTTTTGTGTGGATTCACATACAGGTTGTTCCTTTTACATCATTGTTCAACTATCTGGAGTGCGTTTTGCATCAAGTCGCCAAAACACCTTCGTAGTTTTCTGCTAGCAGAATTGTTATGTCATCTGCATATCCTACGGTGTGGTGGTTTTTATCGTTGAGCTTTTGGAGGAGGCTATCCATCACTGCATTTCACAGCAACGGGGACGGCACCCCTTCTTGGGGGCAACCGCGCCCACAAGCGCTCTTGCGATGTCGTTTTCTAAGCCATAGCGCACGGATCTTCATTTGAGCATGTGTCTAATCCAGCCACTGTGTGCTGTACTGACTCCATGCTCTTTTAGTGCCACTTCGATAGAGTTGAAGGTCGTAAGCATGTTGTTTCGGGTGGAAGGTAACCTCCATCTCGTCCCGTATTATTCTGTCGCACAATCTCTGCAGTGTCTTCAATAAGAATGACGTCAGGCTGATTGGGCGGTATGCTTTGGGTAGCGTATAATCACTACGTCCTTTTGTCATGAACGTTACTCTCACGTCTCTCCATGCTTCTGGTATGTATTTCGAAGCAATACATGCCCGGAAGATCCTGATCAGGAGATCTGTAAGGAGAGAACGTTTCAATTGCCCAGACTATTCTGTGCTTGTTCACTACCCTGGCGGCTATCTCCCAGTCTTCAGTTGACGGTAGTATTGGTCGATAGAGCGGCCAGCCCACGTCGCCTGAGATCAGGGTCGAACCAGGAAAGTGAGTAGTGATCAGGAGCTCCGCAGTTTCAGTGAAAGTGCCATCCTCTCTGCGTAGGTTGCCTAGTTGTTGAGTGACGTCCTTGGAGGGAATCTTTTGGATGTGGCATACTGCACTTGTAGAGTCAATCCCACTGCAGTATTGTCTCCGAGATTCACGCTGTCTTTGACGAATAAGTTTCTTATAGCTTTTCTGGGTTTCCTTGTAGACACCCCAGTCGACTTCCCGCTTGCTTTTATTTGCCTTATTAGGTCGTCTTCTGGCCTCCTTTCTTAGTCGGTCGAGGCCCTGGCACAACCTGCATGATTGGATTGTGTTCACGCCACGCTCCAATTGCTCAATCGCCGTAATGGTTTCGCAGGCTGGGAAAGTTCCCAGAGACTCCGACAGGCGCTCAAGGTAGAGCGCCCTGTCGGTGTGTCTCGGGTTTCGGTACGAAATTTTCTGGACCCTTGCGTTTTGCAGTCGAAACATGATAGTTCGATGGTCGGACATGGATGCCTCGGGTAAGACATGCCAGTCCGTGATCTTTCCAGATAATTCTTTGGATGCCAGCGTTATATCGATCACCGTCTGGCAACGGGCTGTGATGAAGGTCGGTTCACAGCCTCTATTGAATATCTGTAAATCAGTGCTCGAAAGGTATTCGAGCAGTGATCTTCCTCTTGGGTTGCTGTTTTCGCTGCCCCACACCGTGTTGGAGTCGCAGCCAAGATGATATCTATACCTCTTGTATTGCAGTATTTGATTAGGGCGATCATCTCCGCTGATGGAGGCAGCGCCACAAAATCGCTCGGCAAATAGACAGAGGCAACAATTATTTTTGATATTTGCTCACCACCCACCGCACATACAACTTATACCGCCGTTAAATCGGCGGTCGAGTGCTGACGCAATAAGCCGGCTTGTATACCCCTGGGTATATAGACACGGGTTCTCGGTCTGCCAGCATTACCCGACAAGCCCGTGAACACTGTGCCCTTCAGTTGCCCCAATCCAGTGACGCGACCTTTGGTGATCCACGGCTCCTGGATTAGGGCTATCATGTTTCGCACTGCTAATTGGCGGCACAATGTAGCGACCGCTGCTCGGCAGTGCTGGGTGCTCAATTGAATAAATTCAACTCTTGAGGCCATCGTTGTGTCGGCTTTCTTCTTGGAGGTCCTTGGCTACTTCCAAGGCTGCCTCCAGATCCATCGCCTCCGGGGTGGCACTCGTCGCAAGAGCAGGGAGTTTCCCTACTCTCGCTTTAAGGGTGGTAAATCTGTATTTGATTTTTCCACTTTTTCTTGTCAAGGCTGCTGCATCGCCCTCGCCGACTCCCATCACAAGGATCTGGCCCTGAGGCTGATCCCTTGGAGCGACGTGGAACCAGCACCAGCTTCCGACTTCAAGATCTCGATTCTGGGCCTTGATTCGGTTTAGAATTTTCTCTTTGTCCTCCGGGGGTCCAGGGACCCAGAGTGACACTTTAGCCACCCTGGGTAAGTCCTCAGGCCAAATGACTATTAATTCGACACCATCTATTTTGATGGTGTCTACGGCTTTCTTGAGCCATTCTAGGAAAGCGTCATTATCACAGGTGATCCGAAAGATCTCCCCTGTGTGACGCATCCCTCCAAAGGTTGGCCCCAGCGCGTCCGAACCGCTGAGGTTAGCCAGATCCTATCCAGTAACTCCAGTAACTCAGCATGGTCAACGGTCAGCCTGCCCAGTTGCTCCACCCGGTTGATGACCGCCACGCGCAGTTCGCTGGGGCCAGCGGCCTGCGCATTGCTGCCACTCACTTTGGTGGCAGGGCATTGCCTCTTGACGTTCAATTTCCAAGGTAAGGGGATAGAGCCATCTGATCGGGCTCTTTTCCCCGCCAAACCAGGGGGTCGGGTCTGTACCCCAGTATTTTGCTGAGGACGCCCACGGCCCCCGGGCCCATGTTGTGGCCTGCCACCTTTCTCATACTTTTGCTGCTGGGCTGGGTATGGCTGCCCTTGACGGGTTGCCGCCCCTCGCACTTGCCGCTTGTTGCATGAGCTGGTTGTTTGTTTGGCGTCGTTGGCACCAAACTTGTAGCGGGCGCAGGTTTGTCGGCTGCGGTTTCGGCTTCCGCCGCTGCCCGCTCCTTTCTCCTACGCCTCATTTCGGCACCGTTGGGCCGTTTTCGACGTACCCGGTCATCGGTTTTCGACGTCCCGGGTACCGGTTGTTGTTGTTTTTGCAGCTGTTGCTGCTGTTGTTGTTGTTGTTGCTGTTGCTGTTCCATGTAATAGGGATTGTTTCCGTCTCTCTTGCTCCCCACCCACCACGGAGCCCAACAAGGGGACGCCGCCACATCCTCATAATGAGGTGCGCGTACGCCAAGGCTTCCAGAGAGATATAGCTCTCAGTGAGGGACAGCAGCACGAGTGGATGACGGACGTAAAGTCCGGTCCACTGCACCCCGCCTCCTCACCTGAGAGATCATCCTACCGGTCCTCTGACGGGACGGCGCAGCCGATTGATCGAAGATGAGTTAGTCTCGACCACACGTCTAGGCGAAATCCAGGCCGAAGCGGTGTGTTCCCTTCCCCGGCGAATCCTACAGGAGTCGGCTCAACCACCGGGATCCTTTCATCCACCATCACGGGTCGCCCTGCACGGCACAAACACGAAAGAGCTGGTCCACCTCGAGGATTTACACACATGGCAACCCACATGCAGGGGTTTTAAACCTGGGAGGGCACCATGCGAAACGCCGCTAGCCATCGAAAGATGACCGTTACCCTATCTGCCACCCAGGGGACGCGCCTGATAGGTAGCTCAACCCACAGGTATCTCATGCACCATTATAGGCTCTTGCAATGGAACTTGGACTTGAGCAAGACATTTCCAGTGCTTCTTCAGTATTTTGTAGAATTTCTTGGGGTGAATCATTTGTAGGACTAGAAGTCTCCACAAGTTTACCAGAATAGGTTGAAACGGATGTCGGCGGTGCTTGTGGTGATAGCGACGGTACTGGAGACCAGCTAGTTGCTAAGCAGGGTATAAAAAATGCTGTAGCTGAATTTAGAGAAGGATTTCGTAAATCATTTAATCTACATCTAGTTAAGATCGATTGAATTCGCTCCTGAGCAACCAACGCTCGAATCTCTGACAGTTTCTTGAACTGTGCAGCAACAAAAGCTCTAAAAATGTCAAATTCAGTCTTCTCTGTCTTTTCATTCGATGATTGCATATCCTCAACAATACTAGCGATTTTATTTAATTTGGATTCTCTCGATTGTGGAGATTTCACTGTTTCGTGTTGCTCCAGAGTGCCTTTAGACTTTGAAGTCGATGTACCTTGATTAGAATCAATGGGACTTGGTAAGCTTTTTCTAGATTTTGATTGTCCTAAAAATATGAATGAACAGTTTAGTAAAATGCAAACAAACAAACAACAAACTACAAAACACTTACCATGTTATCCAAGACTGGTGTCTTGCTTTCGATTTGAGTTATTATTTCATCCATATCGTTGAACCATTTTATATTTGGACGATAAATATCATCAGTTCCGATTCCAGAACGATGAGAGTGCTGTATTATTTTTTCTGATGATATGTTGATCGCAGAACTCGTATTTCATTTTTATCTCAGCAATTCCAAATTTATCGATGTCCGTTTTTGTGTTTGAATCATTAAGGGCCGCATCACGCATATTTATATATCTCTATATATCTTTATGTATCTTTTATATATCTCTGATTATGAGTATCGTTCTCACCATTTTCGTGTGACCCTCTTACGTAGCCACTGTTCTTATTTTCATCTTCCAAATCACATTGTTTTAATGTATAATAACTCTTATCTATCTCACTTTCCAATTTTACATTTTTTGTGTAACTTATTGCACGATGTCACTTCTATTTCTAAGATCTTTTTTTTTCATTTTACCAGCTCAGCACAGAAATGCTATACATGGTTTGATTATAAGAATCATTAAAACTCAATATAGCAGCTTGCTGATTTTTTATCCATGTCACTGTCACCTAGAAAGACTTCCTGGGGTAGTCTTTTTTTCATTGTTTCTCTTTATGCCGGTGCCCCATATTAAGCGTTAATGCACCACTACAGTTATTAATTGTATCGAAGAATTTTTTTGCACAATTTGTATTGAACTCATTAATGGTTGATAGTTGTCCGTTGTGAATCTGATTGCTTCCCACATACCATGGTGCGTTGCAAATAATTCGGAGCACTTTGTTATGCGGAGTTAGAAGTTTTTTTATGTGTGTTTTTGATGCAGTGCCCTATATAACATTGCCGTAGGTTAAAGCTGATTTGGTTGGTGATTTATAAATTGATATACAACATTCAATTTTTATTGTGGATGTTCTGTTTATTATTGGATATAGGCAGGTTGCAGATATTGCTTGCGAGCGCCTCCACGCGGCGGCCCTGGCATATCGAGTGGTGAAACATTCCGCTGGGTCCATTGTTTGCAGTGCGTATTTTTTAACTTTGGATTTGAACTGAGCCTTGGGTTTCCTGAAGAACCCGGCTCTCGGCGTCTTGGGGCAATATCTAAGACTGAGCTCTCTACCCTTGTTTTCCAAGGGTCTTTATGTCTAAAATTATTAGGCTCAAAACTGTTTTCTTCCGCACCTTTCCCGATATCCTCGATCGCAAAGATCTTCAGACAAAACTTTTCACGAGTACAATAACTTCACTTCCCACAATAACTCTTTTGAACAAGGGCCTTTTTTTGGAGCATTGGTTTTTAGAATATTCGCTTTTTGAACTAGTGTCCCTCTTTAAATCCAAGAATTTTGACTTTCACATTTCAAGAAATTGTCGTAAATTTACTACTTTATTACTGGCAGCAGGGTCAGTATCATTGTTATCTTTTTAATTATATTTTTACCTCTTCATGGAATCTATCCTAAGTAATAAACTCTATTATCGACAGATATATTCACGATTCAATATCAATACTGAATTGACTTCCTTGTTGGAGTTTCTCCAAATCTCGAATATATCTGAAATTTCTTTGTAACAATTATAACGGTTGTCCACATATTACGGGACTACACTTTCTAAATATACCGGGTATCTTGGTGGGGTGTTACATGTGATAAGAGCCAGCTTTCTTGAGTTGGTAATGAGTGGTTGACAGTTTGCATCAAGCATTGTTGTCAGTTGTGGTTTCTGTTTAAATTGAACGTTATAAATATATTGGAGAAATATATCACTCACAACTTATAAATTAAATTAAATTGAATCATGGATGTGGAGATACGTTGGGGCTTCAAATCCATATTTGCAAAAGACCATAATAATAAGTTCAACCAAATAAAAGGCAGAAAATAAGTGGAGTCAGGTCATGGTTAAAACATTATTGAGCGAGGAGGTGAAATTAATGGGAGAGTGATAAGGCAGACAAACATTTCACGGGCACCTTATACAGTAACATTACCAGTTAGTAATTACTAAGATTTTGAGGCATTTAGCAGCATTATTCTTTTTACTCAACTGATCAATTTCCTTTGGACAGTTATTAGTAGTAAATGTGATTGTCTTGCGGGAGTGTCTGGGAGATGTGAACATATTAGTGCCCTCATAATAGCTGTTAATGAGGAGAAGTCAACATCAAAAACTGGTGTGGAAAGTCAATGGGTCAAACCATCAGTTTTCAAAGCTGCTCAGGGAAAATATTCAAGAGGCAAAAGATTCACCGAGATGTTCGATTCCACAAAAGCTTCAAAGAAAAAACACTTTAAACCTGTTCCTCTCACTCATCATGGCATAACAGATATTCCCTGTATATTAAGTACCATGTTAAAGGCGAACAATCCAGATCAACAGAGAATTAGTGACAATAATTTTGAAAGGTTGTATTTTTTACAAAATCCAAGTGCCATTATTAAGGCAATTGCAATTTTACTAGATATTTTCCTATTTTAACTTATCAGTTCTGTTTCTGTTGGCTTGTGTTTTGTTTCAGTGATAATAATCATATTCAAGATACTTTTGCATGGATTACTGAGCAACAAAAAATTTTTATAATCCTGAATGAATTGGCAAGCACATCATTTCATCTAGTTGGTGAATGCTGCTTAAAATTTCCCAATAACTCAATTTTCTGTGACGCCGTTGAACTCTTTTATAAAACATTTATTTCAAAACAAAAATGGCAGCAGGGAATGAAATTTAGAATCACAGCCTCTAGTTGCTATAGTATTTTTACATACTCTCAAAATAATTGGCAAGAGAAAGCCTCGAAATATTTCAACCCAAAATCATTCACCAATAAATTAATTAGACATGGTTTGAAATGGGAAAGCTTTGCAAGATCAGAATATCAACGGTAAGCGACAATAATACTGTCCCATTCTGCGTTTATATCGTGCAAACTTGTTATAGCTAATATCAAACACTTCTTATTATCATTATTATTATCAACAGTGATATATTTCAGATATTGCAATCTATCAGTTATTCAAACCGGGCTTATCATTTCTTAGAGTGACACTTGGCTGGGAGCTTCTTTCGATGGAATAGTATTGAATGTTGCTGGCCAACCATCGAAACTTTTAGGAATAAAATGTCCTTTTCAGGGTATATATTGATAATTACGTAGACAAATGTGTGGACCGATATTCATTTTTCTGTATTGTAGGTAAAACTACAACAATAAACGAGGTTCTTCCCATTTGTACATATGTAGAAATGCAACATGACGGCAGCTTTACATTGAAGAAAAAACACAGTCATTATGCCCAAGTTCAAGTAAATATGGCTGTGACAAATCTGACAGTTTGCGATTTTGTTCTCTTTTATTCTTATGATAAATCATTTTTTGTAATCTCTATTAATTTTGATTATGAATACCGCACACAAGTATTATTTAAATTGAAATCAATTTACTTTGAGAAAATGTTACATGTGCTGTGCACATAAACTAAAATATAAATATATAAAAAGTTCTAAATATAAAAGTGTTTGCGCCACTAAAAGTGTCTTTCTTAATATAACTAGATTTAAAATTAGAAAAAAAAAATGATTTGTATCAAATGTGCTTCTCGACGAGCTTCAATCAAGATAACGAAGACTCACTTTAACTCCTAACAATACAAATAATTAAAACAACGAAATCAACATCTCTATTACATCTACTACATCACTACTCGGTTATTCTGGGGCAATTTTGGTACAATCTATTATCACTCGACAATTTTTGTGATGCAATACAAAAGCCTTTGGCATTGTTCATTTATACTTTGGCAACTTGGCCAATATACGAAGTTATCCAATTTTTGAGCTACCTTATTCAGTATACTTGAGAAAATACGTGACACAGTTAAACAATGCACTTTAAATAGAACAGTTAAAGCACGGTATGAAATGCCTAACTTCAATTTCATCAAAAACAACGTAACTTTGCTCGCATTTGATAGTTTCACGTTGCCATGTTTAGAAGAAAGTATTGATGAGAGCATAGTAAAAACAGCAACTGTAACATCACATAGACTGTTCATATTTTGATCACCATTTATAGAATCAGAGCCATGAAAAAGTGAGCACGTGATATCTTCATTGTTCCCAACACACTTGTCAACTGAATTTCTAATTTGCGGTAACTTAACAATGTTTGCTTGAACTCCCACATTATTATCATTAAAATCACATACAAAAATAAAACTCTGTTCCAAACATCTGAAATTGACTTGACAGCTTACTTCCCGAGTCTTTTTAGTCTGAGCCAAAGCGTAGTCATTCAAAATATCTTGAGATACAGTGGTGCTGGTGGTAGTTTCACATATATCTGCAGCTGTACTTTCGGAAATTTTCAAATAGCGTTCATAACGTTTTTTCTCATTATCACTGCTTTGCAATGTCTCCGTTTTCTTGTACTACTAGAAAATAAGTGGGTTATTTATAAACTAGAAGGTACACACGAAAATTACCTTAGGAAATATAGTAGCGTTGTATGATGGATCGACAGCAATGTTTGATTTTGTGTTTCCGACGATATGAGCACTGCAAATGCGATCGGTTTTTTTTGGGCGCCACAGTACAATTCTAGGTGGAACACAACTTCATTATCGAAGTACTCTTTCATAACAGGTATAATACTTACATTCTTCTCACACTTTTTATCCACGCTTTCTTTGTAACTCATATGATCGACCCGGAAAATTATAAAATTTCATTTTTCTATCCGTGTTGATGTAGCTATCACTACATCCTACTACACAACAAGAAATTCTTGACAATCGCAGCCTTTTTTAAAAACTCATCTTGTCAATAACACACAATAATTGACAAATACACTTTAAACGTCTAATACGACAAATTTTATTGTTCCACCACTGATAATGACAAAGTGGCCGTAAGAAAGATTGACCCAAGTGGCACCATGCCCTAATTGTTTTTGATCAAATAGTGCCTGGTTGCGCCCCTATGTGTAAGGGAAAGACGGACAAGTGCTTATTTTGCATCGAAACTTGTATTAGACCCTCTTCTAGGAATAAAACAAAAAATAGAAATTCAATAATTGCAGGAAGTTTGAGAGGTAAAATGAGACACGCATGTTAAGTTCGAACAGTAACATTCATGTTAAGTACCAAAATTGCGGTAAAAACATGAAAACATAAACTTGAAACATTTTTATAGACTTAGTTTTTATAGAAAAACTAAGTCTAAACAGAGAAAAATAACACAACTGAAAGAAACATAAACATAATCACAATTGTGCTTCACTCAACTCTAATATCCTTTAGTTTTTAAAAAATTGGTGATTGATATCTTTCGCGTCTTAAACTGTTAACAGTGTTACAAACTTCTCAAATCTGATCTATATCTATAACTGTGTCTACACACGTAGAGATCAAATTGTCAATTTTGTCTCTGAGACTCATCGACGAAGACATCGCTACGTGTCTGGTAAAAATTTATCTGTCGATTCAATTGGTTTGCCTACACACAGTCGAATTTTGTGGTCAGACGCATGTGCAGTTCGCAGCGACAATCGAATTAACAGATCAATTTTCACAATACACGTAGCGATGTCTTCGTCAATGAGTCTTAGAGACCGAATTGTCAATTTGATCTCTACGTCTGTAGACACCGTTAGACTTTCATCTTTTACTGTTGGATATATAAAGTATTCCCTCATCTTTTCAAAATTTTGTTTTCTTGAGAAATTAATGAGATGAGTTTGATTATAGTCGATCATCTCTGTAACGCATCCAACAGAATACCTAAAATTATTACTTGGGCAAGAAAACTCAACAACTACAAACGTTTCTATTTCTACCAAAAAATCAGTCTTTGTTTGATTTATTTTAGTTACTGTCGTTATCATTCTCATTAGTTGCAATCTGTTCACATTCGGTTTCTGGCTATTCATCAGCGTCTAAATTTTCCCCACCAGATTCCCGCAACAAAACTTCTTCACTTTCATCTTCAGTTTGATCCAAGTTTTAAGCATTTATTCCTTTACCAGGAGCCTATTGCCTCTTGATTTTCGAATGTTTTAATCCAGATCTCCTGGCTTACCGCCGGATCTCCTGTGGATTTTAGAATTTTGCTCAATACTACATCTAGATCTATAGGAGAGATTCCGCAGGTTCGTAATCCAGCCGTGATGTTATTTTTTAAATTTGTAATATTTTCAATCGCGTTTTGAGAAAGTCGACTTCAAAATGCAGCCTCAATTTCTTACTATCCACTAGGTGAAAGTAGCTCAAGAGGACTTTTTAAATGGAGCATAAAACGCGACGTCCAGCGGTGTGAAATATGCGTGGCGTTGGGGGGTAACAAAACAAAATGGATATCATATTTCGCACAACATTCAAGAACATGCAAGGATATGTGGCTTGCCAAATTGTCTCCAATCAAAACTTTCTTTCCTACCAAATTTCGAAAATATGGAATGGCGATTTGGTCAAACCAGGGCGTAGGACCTTCGAACCAGCCGGATTGTGTTCTGTTGTAAACAGCTTCTTTGGGCCCCCCTTCTACCCATGTTGAATACAGATGGACTGCTTTATAAACCACATACGGAGGTAAAAGTACTCCAGATGCACTAACTGACATCATGACGGATATGCTTGATTACTTGAATATATAATCCTCTCTACCCTTTTGGATCCTCGTTTACACAATACTTTGACTTTACCGGGATTGTCGGTCTAGTTGATTTCATCATAATTTACTATACAAGAAACGGGGACGTTTTCAATTGTTCTGCTTGAATTTTTAAAATATAAATATGTTAACACGTTGTTTCTTTTTAAGAAATTGTGGAACCAGTAGATTCCGGGAATATTTGGATTAAAGCATTTATTATTTTCACCTTTTGTGTCAAGATAATTTTTAACCATCACTCGTATGTCATGACGTGTCATCGGAAAACTGCATTCGAAAAATTCTGCTAAGCCCGTCGCTAACATTTCTTCTTCGTCAGTAGAAATTGCACATTGGCCGCCATGTTTAAGAACCGATCTTCGTTAAGCTGTCATGTAAAGTGGATTTTGGAATTTTATACTATTCTGCCGCTTGTCTTAAAGTTTCAATTTATTCCTAATGTCTGATGAAGCCTTGGCTAAATTATCTTCATTGTAGTTCATAAAACTAAAGTCAAATTTTTTTATTGGTTGTTTACACCTCGTCCGTCTTCACCCCATCAAAAATCAATTTTTTTGGTTTAATTTTTTTCTTTGTTATTCAGAGAAATTTGAAAATGAAAACAGTATTGCTGGCTCATAATTTATATCGTTTACAGCTTTTTGTGTACAAAAGTTTCTTGTCGAACTTTTTTAAAATATGTAAAACGCAGTACTTATAAACAGCTCACCAATACACTGCTAACGATGTTTTTAACCGGAACGATGCACTTCTGTTCACCGTCTACTTGTTACTGATAAAATCGAACGGGATCAGCTGCTTATTGCGACGCGTTTTGAAAAAATTGAGGAAAATATGTGTAAATGCACTCTTGTCCGGGTCAGCCCCTACTGCCCGGAGTCGCCTCAAACCACGGTACTGTCTCTCGTAGCTAATTGAAAGAACTGCTCTCAGGATAAAGGCTCATTACTTTATGGTGGAGGAAAACATTGTTATCGAATAAAGTGAAAATCCAAAATGACGACCATAAGAAATAAAGAAGTTGATATATAACTTATGTTTTCGTACCTGACCCATAGTATCATCAATATAGTTAACATTAATTTTATTTTCGCGTGATTAAGTCGCTCTCTGTTCGTTATTAACATTATTAATATCAACAGTTGGATGTTTTACACAAATGTGTATTTTTAAATTCGTCGTTGAAGTTTTATAAGAAACCACGTTCTTACAGACGTCACATTTCGCGGAAATTTGATTAATGGATGTAAGAAAATGCTCACTATAGAGGGCAGAGCTGGACTAGAGTGTAGTCTCCTCCCTAAAGAATTGATAGCTGTACTATCGGATCATTACTATATCGTTCTTTGTTCATCTTACGTCCATCTCTTTTATCACGGGGAATTCAAATTTGTGATCAAGAATGATTTGCGTATTTATTATAAATAATAATTATTTACATATAATGTGATAAATGTTATCAATCACTGGACGAAGGAGCATGTTGGGAGACGAGGCCCGTAAGGCGCTGAGTACCTCCTAAGCTCCTGAAGCCAGTTATATAACTTTCTTGACGTGTTATGTGAAAGATTTTACCTCAAATTCTGAATAAGTTGATTCATAAATTTGAGATCTAGAGAACTTCCTTTTGACATTCAGTGAAAAAACTAATAATCTGGTTTGAAAGAAAATATCTGACGGTATGTGACCATGATGAAAGTAAATAATCTCTCGAAACCACCAAACTTCCATGAACTAGTAGTTGTAGTAGACTCTTTTCAACTCCCCCAAATTCCCAAGCATTCCAAAAAGAACTGAACACTATATACCAAATAGCAAACTCCAACGGTTTCCCATTGAAAATGATCCAAAAAATGTATAAAAAGACAAGATACAAACTAGACACACTTGTCTCTCAGAACAAAACAACAGACAATCTATCATACAGAAAATTTACATACAACCATCATTTAAATAACATCAACAAATTATTAACGCCATATAACATCATACCTGCCTTTAAATCAAATAACAATTTATTCAACATTCTTTCAAAAACAAATAATCATGATAAGAATGAAAAACTTTCTACATCTGGAGTATATAGCCTGAAATGTGATGATTGCAATAAGGGTATGCTCACTATAGAGGGCAGAGCTGGAATAGAGTGTAGTCTTCTCCCTAAACAATAGATAGCTGTACTATTGGAGCATTACTATATCGTTCTGTGTTCATCTTACGTTCATCTCTTTCATTACGGAAAATTTAAATTTGTGATGAGGAATGATTTGCGTATTTATTATGAATAATAGTTATTTACATATCATGTAATGGATGTTTTCAATTACTTGACGAAGGAGCATGTTGGGAGGCGAGGCCCGTAAGGTGCCGAGAACCCCCTAAGCTCCTGAGACCAGTAATATAACTTCCTTGACGTGTTACGTGGAAGATTTCACCCGAAATCCTTGAAAAGTCAATTCATAAATTCAAGATTTTGAAAACTTCATTTTTGACATTCATTAAAAAAACTAATAATCTGGTTTGTAAGAAATATCTGACGGTATGTAACTAAGGTGATCTAAATAATTTCTCAAAACCACCAAACTGTCATGAACTAAAAGTAGCCTTAAAAGTTTGATTTTCTTGACGATTTTGTGTAAAATTTGACTTAATAAATTATTGAAAATTTAAGAAATTCTATATAATTGTTGTTTAGTGTGAATTTATAGTATTTTTGTTCGATTTTTGATTCACTATTTCTTGTATTTCATTTTTTTGGTGTATTTTTGATTCATTATTTGTTGTGGTTCTCGTTAGTTTGTTGTGTTTCAAATCTTTGAAAATAATGAAATACTGAATTATATTGAAATGTAATGATAAAATATGGACACTGTAAATATAATGTTTTTCAGCATATTTATTGATATAGTTATTGTGAGCTCATATTTTAAATTTCTCAGTCATGTATTTCCTGCAAACATAATAATCCGGGAATCGAGTTGCCAATAATAGTTAACACAGCTTTCAGGGAGGTCCCTAAATAATCATAGAATTTGTGGTTCGCTTTGTGCTTTGAAATCAACGGTAGATCAAGAAAATATGCGCTGCCAGCATTACGATTGCCAAGTTGTTATGGAAATCAATTTGATGATCTATTGTTTAAAAGTGTAATTATTATATTTTCTAGCATTCACAAAGGAATCATCTATAAATAATGCCTTTGGTTTTCCCCCACACCACCCAACAATTACGCACAAATTCAAAAGTGAGTGATACATATTGTTTTTTTATTGTGAAAATGCATAGATTTGTGTACCTTAGTTCGCTTGAACAACATCGAAGGGGCTTCTAGTATGCTTGAAGAGGAGAAAACAAGATTTTCACCACCTATAAAATTTTATGGCCGATCACCAGGTATAAACGATATAATTTCAATTATCAGAACAATTATTGATTTTTCAATTTGATTTTCTAGATTTTCCGGATAAAATTATAACGGAGATAA
This sequence comes from Stenodera caucasica, assembly GCA_037414795.1. Classification (NCBI taxonomy): domain Eukaryota; kingdom Metazoa; phylum Arthropoda; class Insecta; order Coleoptera; family Meloidae; genus Stenodera; species Stenodera caucasica. The sequence continues at coordinate 12,088 of JAZBGZ010000282.1, read as the reverse complement.
TAACACACACATCATCTGATATAATAAGTAAATGATACCATCCTTGTGTTCGTATCATATTAAAGTTTTATTCTTCCGTTATAGTCACCGAACAAAACGAGTGTTCAAGTTCTAATTTTAAAACTAGTTCACAAAAAGTATTATGTAAAAATAAGGAACATTTTCATAATACGTTAACTAGTGCTTACTGTTTCAAAATAAGTATTGTTTATTAATTTAAAACTATCGATTACAGAAAAAAAGGGACGAACATTACCTATTGGAGTGCATCGCCAAAACGATTCGAATTTTGAAGTGAAAAATACTTTACAAATCAATAAATTGAATGGGAGAATATTCAAGCAAAAGAGCACAATAGCTACCTTACAATAGGCTATACATGTGAGTTATCCAATATCAATTCAATAACAAACATTTTCTTTGAGCCAAGTAAGGGCTTAATGGAAAAAAAGAAGTAGGCAATTCATCTCAAATGAAAAAATTTCAGCTTTGTCGATCTATAAACAAAGCGGCAAAGCTTATCATATTTGTCAAAGTTGTTTGCTTTACCCTCCCTTGACGGAAATCTCAAATATAAAACTTTTACACTGCGGATTGAATTATTTTATATTTGAAAGTCTTAGAACATGTGCGACTGAAATGGGCAGTCATAGTAAATATTGTATTTAAATGTTTGATAAGATCGCGTTACGGCCAGGTCTGCAATATAATCAAAAGCTTGATTGTATAGAGTTTTATTGATTATGATACAGACAAACAGCTGGCCTTCGCAGACCATAATATGCAGAGTGTTCATGATCCGGGGCATATATAAAAAATGGAAGCAGCCAGTAGTTTTTATTTTTTGCAAAGAAACAGCTCTAAAACTACGTTTAGTGAATATGCTCAAAGCAGTTATTCGCCGAATTCGATCTAGTGGTCTTCATGTAAAAGCGATTGTTTGTGACAAAGGCCCTACTAATCAAGCCTATCAATTACTTACTGCAAGCTACTGATACTTTTTGTAGACAGCTCCATATGGGAAATCGTTTTACTGGATATTCAATTGACGTAGTAGAAATATTCCACTTTTAGATATTTAGTCATAAAGGAGGAACAGCTATGATATAATTAGCATCAGTCAGCAAAGATTTATCATCAAATTTTGATTACTTTATTGATCCTGATGCAAGTCATACTGCAGAAATTTTGTTGTTTTTCGACGAATTTTTCGATAATGTGAATGGTAATCAACGTTATCTCCTTCATGGTAAAGTATTACGAGCAAAAATGACTAGAAATTCGTAACATTCTTTATTTTGGGCAAAAGTGTGAGCAATTTTAAGCTCAATGTATTCTACTGCACCTGGATTTTCACAACGAACAGTAGTTCCATCTTTGAGAAATTGGATTTTTTTACTTCGTGCATTGGAAAACTTTTATCGCAAAATAAACTAAAGTGAATCCAATTATATTCGACCTAGAACTTTTTAGCAAGATCCATTGGAGAATTATTTATCTTGTATTCGAAGTCATGGTAATAGAAATATTTACCCTACTTGTTCTGCTTTTATTAATTCCAGCAAATTTTTTTCAATAAACACATATTTCTGCGTCTAATTCAGACCAGGATGACTGTATCAGTATATTTGATGCATACAAGTCATTCATCGGAGAAAAATCAGTGTCATCTTTCACACCACCAGATATAAAAGAAAAACATTTTATAGTCTCTTACCGCAGGAGCTTGAACGTTCGGAGGTTTAATATACTTCTTCATACATTACTGGATATATTTTGAAAAAAGTTTCACCGAATTGCTTAACTTAGAAGGAATTTTTTTTGCGAGACCAAAATGATAAGGCCTCAATCGAAATTCGTCAGTATGAGAATCACTCTATAATATATCTTAGTCGCAGTATTCTCAAATTATTTTTTGCTTTTGGTAGAAAGGCATCTTCCTAAAATAGTAATAGCTTATCAAGTCAGACAATGTTAAAATCAGAAATAAAACGAGTATTTATATCATCTTTCAAAATTATTTTGTACCGAACATCAGATTATAATTTCTTTGCTCCTAGGGAGAACAATCACTGTATGTTCCTTCCACTACATAAGATCAGTTAATAGAATTCTGAATGGCAAAGATCAAAGACATATTAGGGCTGATAGTCAAAATATACGGCATATTTAGAATATTTAAAAAGAAAAGAATAATTCTTGAGGATTTCTACTATTTTTATACATTGATTGTTTTCTCTATAAAATAATAAGTTATTTGTTGATGAGCTATCACTACTTTAGAAAAACGCCTGTGTACCAATTCAAACTAAGCAATAAATGATTTCAGAATATTTCAATTGAGATTTATTATAGAGCGATTCTCATACTGCTCTGGTGTATTGCAAAAAAGTCGTTGCAAATTATACAATCCGACAGAACTTAATTCAAAACATACCCAACAATGAAGGCAGAAGTGTATTTAACGGCTGAACGTTTAAACTCCTGCGGTGAGTGGCTATGTAATATTTTTGGTAGATCTGGTGGAGTAAAATATGAGCTTTATTGTTCTTCGAATAATAACTTGAATGCATCAAATATACTAGTACAGTCATCATGTTCACAATTGAAAGGCTGGAGAATGTGCAGACATTAGATTATTTATCAATTGAGATTGGCTGGAATAAATGAATGAAAAACAAGTAGGGTTAATATTGCTGCTACCATGAATATGATTGAATTCGCAGGCGTACATTTAGCAACAAAGACTGCCGAAGGTACGAAGTCATTTAATCCAATTTTCAATAGATGTAACTATTGTTAGTTTTGATGATTTAGGATTAGTGAAATACATTGAGCTCAAAATTGTGCGTGCTTATGCAGGTCAGTTGTTGATGAGCTGGACTCACAATCAGTTTGGTTTATACTTATTTACCATTCATAGATATTAACAAATAACTGAGTTTTTACTCAATAATTAACATTGATAGAAAAACAAACTTCACTTCCACGCTTCAATTTTATGGAAAATCGTAAAAAATATCAACTACTATACAGTTTTCCCGAAAATGGGGCAAGAACGTACAATTTCGTTCAAATGTCTTTTGTGATAGGGTGAGATTAGAATTATTCAATGAGCCATCTAAAAAATGCTTTTCTACGCATTTAATTATATATGTATAATTTTGTTTACAAACTTACCAAAAAATGCCTTCCAGTCACTCCTTTTCGTAACTCTTCACCACAAGAAAGATAACGTGTATTACAATTCACACAATCGAATAATTAATCTTTACTGATTAATGCCAATTACTTTATGGTTGTTCCAACCCAATGACTGACTCAATCTTTAGGTCATATTTTTGATCAGTATTTTTTTTGATTTATTTTTTCAATCACATGTTCATCAATTAGATTATGAAACTCACTATCTGATCCAAGGCCTTTGTCACTTAAATATCCAATAACACGATTTTTCACATGTAGTCGACAAATATCAGTTTCTTGAATCAAGTAATTGATAGCAGATTGGTCACTTACAGTCGCTTTTACATGAAGATCATTAGATCTATCGTAACTTGGCGCATCACTCCAAACGTAGTTCTGGAGTCGTTACTTTGCAGAAATTGAACATAAAAAAGTAAGCAAAAGCAAAGATCTTGCCTTGTTTATAGATCGGCAAAGCTAAAATTTGATCATCTAAGGCAGTGGGTCCTAATCTTTTTCAAGTTGGAGAACGTTAAACTCTTTATTGCGCGGAAAACTCAACAGACAAGCAGGCAAGCAAACAAAAAAATACCATTCATTTTTAATTTGAGATGACGAGAAAAAATTACTCAAACTTATACGGCTATAATTTATTAATTAACCAAAAATTCTGCTCAATTATCGATTAATAAATTATTCGATTAGTTCGCAAAACACCAGTGCTCCGCGGACCATAAATTGAGAGCCACGAATCTAAATTAAATTGAGAGTTTAATGAAAAATAAAATTAATGTAATGACTAAATGAACAATTTTAACAACAGATATACATTCTTATGTTATATTTTTCATAAAAAAGTGATGTTTTGTTATTGAATTGATACAAGATAGCTAAGAAGTATTCCCTATATTATTTTGAAACAATTTCACTCGCTGTTGTGAAAGCCGTTTTTGTTTCTATCTTTTCCTGTTTAATTTATTAATTCACCTGTGGAATGTATTTTCTTTATAACAAAAATCGTTATAGAGATGTACCCATATTAGTAATAACGTCTAATGATCGAGTTAAGCAATAATCATAGTCTAACATTGCATACTCATTTGCAAAAAAACAAAATATTGGAAATGAGTAGCAAGTTCTATCACAACATTTTGGTTATTGGAAGAACAAATTTCTACTTCAAAATTTATCTATGGAACGATACTTCAATAATTCAACTCAAAATTGATGAAATTTTTGGAACAAATCGTTTTGGAGGAGTTTTCATTATGAGAGAGTATAGCAAACATTGGATATTGTCTTTATAGTTTTCACCAATCTATTGTGTTGTTACATAAAAATATTTTTGAATTTATATACAGTTATTTGGTTTGATCATTTTTGAGTTTTTTGATTTAGTTTTGCTGTTTATTTTGTTATATTGTTTTCATAATTCTATAGATTACGTTAAATTAAATAGGATTGTATATTTCACTTGATTATTCTATATTTGTTTGTTAGAGTTTATATTGTAAAATTATTAATTATAATGCTAATTTTAGACTTAACATTTTTATTATTGATATTGAATGTATCATTTATGAGAAACAAATGTAACTAAAATAATACTAATATAAATCGTTTGAAATTATCGCCTCACACAAATAAGATAGTACAGAGAGTGCTCTATTACTAATATATGTATCCAACTACGGGCATTTCATTAAATATTTTCGTTGCTCAAGTAGGTAACTTGTGAAACATCTGAAATAGACAGCATTCATTTTATGAGTGACAGCATTCATTCTATTTCAAACTGAGAGAAATTGTATAACATAATAAAGAGTAATTCTTGTGAATAAAAATGTGCATATTTCTTCAATCCGAAATATTGCTGTTAAAAGGTTTTTTTAATTTTGAGTCAATCCTTATTTTTTTCAATTTTCATTATTCCTGCAGTACTAGTTTCGGGAGTACATCTCTCCCATCATCAGCTGCGCCTAGGTGAAATATAATTCTAAGACTAGCAAGATTTAAACTATATTAATTGTTTAAAAACTTACATCAATAGCAAACAATCTTGAAAACAACAATTATTGAAATTATTTTATACAGTTTGATATGGTATGGTCAACTAAACACAATATTACAATACTCAACAATCTTCATGATAACAATTTTTCTTGAACATTCATTTGATAGATGAATAGAGATATCTTTAAATAATTCAACAACTCAATATTTGGCGTGTTTCTGAAAAGTCTTACTAGGACTCGCGAATTCTCTAGATTTTGTTAGACATAGGTATTTCCTTTGCAAGATGAGTGTGTTTGCACGATGTTGAAGGAGGTGGTTTGATATTTTAACTTTTAATTTTGATTTTATTACTATTTTTAATTGAATTTAAATTCAATTCTTTATGTTTTATTTTTATTTTATTATTTTTATTTATCATTTTATTTTATTTCATTTTATTACTTATTTTGTTTTTCGTTTTTTATTTTTGATTTATTTTTATTTAAATTTTTTCAATTATTTATTTGATTTATTATTCATTGTTATTTTAGTTTTATTCTTATACTATTTTTATATTTTATATTTTATCACTTAATTTTTTATTATTATTATTATTCATTTTAGGATGTTCTTTATGTGTGTTATATATTATTTGTTTATTAGTGTGAATAAAGGTAAAAAGGATAAATCGGTTTGATCATTTAGTAGTTTGATACACCTACTAACGAAATGTTGCTATCTGAATTTTTGCTATGTTCACTCCACCTCTAAATTGAAAGAAAAAACCCTACAGTCCTCTAAATAATATTTTTTAGTATTGTTATTATATCGTCAGTCCCACGTAATTATCCATTTGGACACTCCTTTTGAGCTGAACAAGATAAGCCCAATCACGGCGAGCCTCATTTTTGCCACTGATGTCTTCTGATAGATATTTGCTTTCTAAACGCCGTCACCACGTCGAAGACATCAAAATATTGTATTGTCATGTGAATTACGTATGTGTTCAAAATTTCAAGTTGATCGGATAAGTAGGAGTAGATCAAAATTAGCTCATTAGATTTCACCCTAACTAACAAGTGAAGTTTAGTAAAACCTTGTAATAATAATAATAATAAAAAGTATATTTATACATTTATATGGACCACCAGAAGAAAGTCTTTCGAGGTGATGCACAGTGGACCAATTTATGATGGGGAATCGAGAAAAAGCACGTGTGCGGTTGATTTTCAGAATAGCAGTAGCGTTCTATCGAATATCTATCAATTTTTAGGAAATGTGCTTATTTTATTTTGAAATGATGACAAATTTTTGTAGATACTAGAAATAGTTATTTATGTAACAAGTGTTTGAAGTGAGTCTTTGTCTTTGAACAAGAGTTGCATACACTATTTTTTCTACAACCATGAATATAGAGATTCCGTATTGAAATTATTATTAAATTAGTTTCAATAACTCTAAAAAGTTGGAATTTAAATAGATATAATGTTTTGTTTTGTACTTTTTTTCACTCAAATGAAAAAGCGCAATTTTATGCACTTAAATTGGTTGAATAAATGATACTTTTTTCAATGGTTGTAGAAAAATGTCTCTTATAAATATAAATATTCAAGTCCATTGTTGTTTGTCCTAAGGATTCTACGATTTAAAAAAAAAAAACAGTTGTAAATACTTTTATCAGCCCCCTTCACCGTTATAGTGAACAATGTAGAAAAACTACTTTAAGAGTTGTGAAAAAAATAACCAATACTATTTTATTGCTTACAGTAGTTTTTTCCAGGTGTCGGATAAGGGTTAATCAATTGAGAATTTAAAAATTGAAATGTTGAACTTGCATCTCGCTAAAATTTAACACGAATATTGAAAAAAAAATCTGGAGATTGGAGAACTACTGTAAGCAAAAAAATGTTATTTCTTATTTGTTTTTACAACTCTTAAAGTAGGTAGTTTTTCTACAGAGTTTACTATAATAGCGAATGGGGCTGATAATAGTATTCACAACTGTTTTTTTTTAAATCGTGAATTCCTGGAAAAAAAACAATGGACTCAAAATCTTTCAAACATCGATTTGAATTCTTTGAATTAAAAAATTCGATGTTCAATAATAATTGGAGAATTTAGATAATTTTATTAAATCTAATAGTGAAATCATGTAATTTTTGTATGTAAATTACTGAAAACGCGTGATTGTGCAATTTTTTCATCAATTTGCAAAAATACTCAATAAAATTCAAGTTGAAGTATCATTGGAGCTAGCTATGCCATGTTTGATAATTTATTTGTTTCTAGCAATCAATTTTACTTGTTCAATTCAACTTTGTCTAATTTTTTTTGACCATTTTTGAAATAAATTTCTGACGATCTTTTGTCAACGTACGTATGACATCCTCCTCATTTGTTTTTGATATTAATTTTTTTGACTTTAATTAGAAAAGTTCATGCCAATTTGATACTTTTCCAAAATAGGTACGCAATTACTGTCAAGTCTCAAGACAGCACAAAAAAAACCATAATATCGAAAAAAAAAGTCCAAAATTATGACAAGAAAGGCTTTTTATAATGTCTTATTGTTTATCAAAGACGTTCAAATTACCTTCAAGCATAAGTGAAAGTACAGACAATGAGTTGATATGTGTATAGTCATCTCAATCAGAAAGGATTAATACACAGATACAAAGAACAACAATTATTTATTAGAACTATACAAATAAATACCTATTTATGATATCTCGTCAAAAGAAGAATATAAAGCGAGAAGTTGTTTTGTTCAAAAATCTATCAACATGAGAACTTGTTATTGTTAACAAATGAGCATCGATTTTCATAAATAAATATTGATTTATAATTTATAATACAATCACACTAATGAGTTGAATAAACACTAAGTGATAAACATTTAATTCACAACAATTATTGAAACGGTAACTTATTTTAGATAAATTTTGAAAGTGAATTCTAACAATGAGTTCATGTGCTCTCATCATTGTGTTATCCATTCGTCCGATTCCATATACCAAATTTGTTTTTCTTTACGATACATCATCAGCTTTTTTCATTGAATTGAATAGCTTGATGAAATAGTCATCATTTGTTCATATTTCTAAAAGTGATTTCTAACATTGATAATCATGATAATGAAGATTAAGTAATCAATTGTTCCATAAGTTTTGTAGATTATTTTATTGTCGCTGTAAGCCGACAAATAATGAAACAACTGAATAGAGTCCTCTTATGATCTACAATTAAAGAATTTCATCAATTCTTCGTAAACTGTATGAAAATTAGATTGCTATATTTTTCTGTTTAATCTCAATAATTCATCGGGATATTATTTCGATGTAGTTCTAGAAAATATAGCAACTCTAGATGTAAAACAAAATTAGGTAAACTAAAACTCACAGCCAATCCTAAAACATAATTGATAGAATAATTCTCTGAGAAATTGATTTTAATTTTCCGTGTCACAGAAATCAATGTCAATAAATAAATCATACGGTTAAATTTGTTGTAATTGTACCATTCTTGTTTTTGGAGATCTCCCAGTAGATTTTCAGTCTGTGAACAAAAAGTAGTGAATAATTCTAATTAATCTGTACGTCCGATAAACACTTTTATCATGAACGTTCTTATGAATTCAACATCATTTGAGAATTACGTATCGTTCATATTCGTTCTATTTCATTGATCTGTGAATAATTTTGATGGAGTTTCGAATATGAACAAATCTCTTCGGAGGTGAATGTGACACAATGTGATTTATTTCAAAATAGAAATTGAGTGTTTGAGTCCTAAGTCGCAACCTTACGATTTTAGATCGAATGCGCGAACCACCATGACACCCAGACAAATCGAATAGACTCGCCTCAATCACTTAATTTATTCTTAATTTTGATTGAAAATTACATCATAATCACTTACTATACTTTCAATCGATTAACCCGCCATTTAAGTGCCGCAAAACATAACAACAGCCAATGGAGTTCCAAATCCCATACGTATATAATCCACAGTTTCTAAAGAACCCTATAATAATTTTAATTGATTCGCATTATTTTGGTAACTTTATTCAATCTCACTTTTAGTAATAACAGCGACACTCCCAAAGCACATAAGAATCCACTTAATGAGAAATGAGCGATCAAATTAGTTATCTCGTAGATTTCTTTTCTGCCAGCTCTAAAATAAGAAGGTATTTATGCAAAAATATTGAAGTGAATTGAATTCTGTACATCATAAGTTCATTATGTCGCTCTAAACAGAATATCATCCGACGATGTACTTCATTTTGATGATAAGAATCATTGATAATATCTCCACTTAATGGAGTTACATTTGTTATACGTTTTGTATGTTCGAGAAGCATTAAAATTTGATATTTCATATGTTGAGTATAATAAATGACTTGTAAACCATGCGGTGTGCCGCCTGTTATAATTCCAACAACAGCAATCAATCTATAAAATCGAACTAACCATTTTGAATGTGTTGGGAAATGATCAATAATCAGTTTAATTGGTAGAAACAAATGATAATCACGTGGATTATCGAAAAGGAATAAGAATCCCGTCATAAATGCTACAAACATACACAATATCGTAGTAATCTTAATTAATTTGATTTCCTTCTCAATCTTCAACTTGATTGATTCGTCTATACCGGATTTCTCTATTGACCATAAATAAACTTCTTGTGGTAGATTTTCAATCATTTTTGATTTTGTCAATAGTGTTATAAATCCAACTAATGGCTGAAAATTAAAACTCCCTCTAAGCACATCCATTTAATGAACAGTGATGGCAAATTCGAAAGTCTCTCTTTGGATTGAGTGATTTTTAAATTCGATAGGTAACTTCCCGTATATGACAATTGAAACTTTTCAAGAATCATTCTAATCTTTGTTTTCAGATTCATACTTTCTTCATGTCAGTTTATTAAGAATATTCGAAAACTATTCGATTTATGTTTTAATTTTTTTTTATTTATAATATTGTTATGATCCCAATTACGATATTTCGTTATTTATTCAAATAATAATATCTGAGTAGTCTTGAGTAGTTATAATATTGCTATAGCATTCATTGCTATAGCATCGCTATAGAATAAATAATAAATAAAATAAATGAAATTATTATAAAAAAATATCAGTTAATAAAAACTGAACATAAAAGCTCATACAAATAATATTATAAATAAATAATAAAAGTTGAGTTATTCTTTAATAAAAGAATATATTCAAATTATATAAACTTGTAATTATAAATAATAATAATAAAAATAATAATAATATATAAAAATAGAAGAATAATAGAAGAATTGAATATATTTGCGAAATTAAGCATCATCAGTTGTCTCAACCAATAGTAAAGATCCGTAACATTAAAGGTAGAAGAAATAGCCTTTAACATTTTGGCGCAGTCGGTAGCATATTCACTTGGTTATATTAGAATTTGTATTAGAAAATCTACTAGAATATCTACTAGAATACAAAGAATAGGATATTCACTTGGTTATATTAGAATTTGTATTAGAAAATCTACTGGAATATCTACTAGTATACAAAGAATAGGATATTCACTTGGTTATATTAGAATTTGTATAAGAAAATCTACTAGAATATCTACTAGAATACAAAGAATACAACATATACTAAGAATACTAAGTGAGGTAAGTGGACAATCTGTGCGAATTTGGCAAATAATTAAAACAAAAATAAAAATGAAATATGCCCGAAACAAGATCTAAAACAGGAATCAATACAACTGATCCTAGTCCTAATTTAACACCAAGTCCTATAATTAGTGAAACACAAATTGGAAATAATTTCAAGTTATCAGATATACGTGTAATCATATCTGAAGATTTTCATGGGAATAGAGATAAATTATATGATTTTCTTCAAGGCTGTAGTCAAGCGTGGAATCTATGTGATCCTAATCAACAATCATTGTTATTACCCTATATTAAATCTAAATTAAAAGGATGAGCAAGAGCACAAACACGGTTCAAGAAATTTCATACACTTGATGAATTAAAAAATTGTTCAATCGAATTATTTGGTGATCGTCGTGATTTTTCACAAATTTTGGAATAATTAAATACAATTAAACAAGGTAAAACTGAATCAGTACAAAATTATTTCAATAGAATTGAAATATCACAAACACAAGCATTTAATATAATTTCACTGAATGAAGCTACTGAAGCACCTGGTAGAATTGCTATGTTAAAAGAAATATCTTTACAAAGATTTATAACTCATTCTAATGATGAGATCTCTAGTGCATTACGTCGATCAAAACCTAAATCTTTGAATGATGCTCTTCGAAAAACCTTATTAGAAGAAAAATATTTACTTGCTCGAAATTATAAATATTCAAATCATTCAAAAATATCAGGAAAATATTGCCATAATTGTAAAAAAATAGGACATTTAACAAAAGATTGTTATTCTAATAGAAATATACAATCAAAAATTGCAAATTTTAATCAGAAAGGAATGAAATCATGTTCAATTTGTAAAAAAAATAATCATTCAGAACAAAATTGTTTTTTCAAAAAATCAGATTCATTTAAAAAAAATGCACTTGCTAAATTCTGCAATTATCGTAAAAAAAATGGACATGATATATCGAATTGTTACAAAAGATCATCATATAATCAAAATAATTATATAAATGAAGAATTCTCGAATTCTAAAATATCTACAGCTAGTGTTACAGTACTGAATGTAAATAAAAAAGATAATGTCACTAATAAAATTCTTACAAATAAAAATAATATCAAATCTGAAGAATCTGGATTTGTTTATAAAATTGCAGATAGTTATAAAAATGAAAACATTTTTTTTATCACTATATCTCAATTAGAGAAAAATAAAGAAAACTTGTTAAAAAAATTAGAATTACAA
>JAZBGZ010000281.1:11427-54197 GCA_037414795.1 Stenodera caucasica | reverse complement strand
CCTTTTGTATATCGTACATGTGTCGCCCTTTTATGAGAGAACAACCACCTGCAAACCCCAAAGGCAACATTACCCGACTTTTTCTCCATATATCTCGCCTAGTCCTCCCCCGAATATGATTAACCAAATTCGATTTGTTGTTTAAACAGTTCACTTCAATATTTACCCTGATGACTCACCCTTCATATACAATAAATATACCTGCTCTACTCGCACCCTTCCACTATAACTACCAATTTATGAGAATGCAGACGATTTATATTCCGTTGATGTAGACATAGAAAATTGTAAAATTGGCGGATGCGCCGGGTATGATTTCGATTGAATTGTTGTTTGGAATTGGCTTTCGAACCGGCCACAACAAAAACCGAAACATACCTCTATTCGATCGATTTTTTCTTCTCTCTCTTATCGACTTCCTGCATTTCGGTTCGCGAACAACAAGAGAATCCCAACCATCTGTGACCTAAATCTTCGAACAAAAGCCGTTGAGCTTTTGTTGACGATGGAACTAGATAAGATTGGCCATGAAATCGACAAAAGCTGGATCCATCTAATTAGAAACTATCAAATAATAGATATCTACCGTAAAGCGATAAGTTTAATTCAGTTTGATGGAGAACAAAGGTGCGATTTTTCCGAAGAAGAATAGTAATTTTCTCGATCGATACGGCCGACGATTATGAGGATTTCTAACATAAAAAAAGCTAAAAAACAAGCGTTTAAGCTGTCAAATACAATAAATTCGTTTCGGTTAGTTGCTTAAAAGCTTTCAGTCATATAAAATGATTTCGTTTTAACCGCACCGAAGTTTATGATCGCAGAATTAAATCAATATTTCGCCTAACAAGCATTTATACAGCTTGGATTATAAGCTTTACTTATCCACAGAAGCCATTGTGGCATTATAATGAATACTCACAATAAGATTTACAACAACTTAAAGGGTTACAACCGGATTTTTTTAGCCAAATAAACAAAAAATAACCACGATTATTGGCTGTTCTGGCTTAATTAAAACACAGCCGATAATTATAGTTGTTTCAGTGATAAATTCACGATGAAACTCAAAGACGTGATTAACGGTCGGTTTTATTTTAATTACACGAATTTAGAGATGTGGAATTTACAACGTTAATAGCGAAACTTTGCTAGACAACTCGAGAAAAAACCCACAGATTTAATCAAGTGTGAATTAACGATCCGGTATGGTGAAATTATCGATATTCTCCTAGCTCTATAGCCGCCCGTTGAAGGCCCGATTCGAATTGTATTCGAAACAATGACAGTTTAAATTTTAAATAAAGTGGCGAATCTATCCGTTGACCCTTTTTGTGTTTGATAGTTCGAATAGCTGTTGAAACGTTCCCAATTGAACCTCATCAAAATTAAATGAGTTTGATTGATTTAAATCAAGAAATTTTATTATTGCTTTATTGAATTCTCGTGGGACTTGCAGTATATTCGATCATATAATACATCAAAAATTGGGAAATAGAGCTATCAAGTTTTATTGTTAACTTTACAATTTCCAGTGATACAGCGAAGAATTTCAAGAATCTCTCGAGCTTATCAAATTTCCAGCGATATATCGTGCAGTCTAAAACATTTTCCTTTCTGAAAATTCACGGTAAAAGTCGGTTTATTTATGAAATTATTCACCATATTGGACAGCAACATCGCGCTTTCTCTTCGGTCTCAATATTATATTTTTTATCAAACACATATTACCAACAATAATTCCAATCCAGATACCGAGAGTTATGAATAGAATTTTCGCTAATGATGGACAATCTTTCAATTGTTGCCACAAATTTCTCTCGTTCGTGAACTCTCTCGATTCGATTTCCAAATCGCAAAATTTCCCAATCAAATTGAAATGAATCCAGGACGTATTCGAACAATCCCAAGGATTATGGTGGACGATCAGGCGGAAATTTCGATCGTTTAGAAGTCTATCGAAAAATCTGTACGGTAATAGTTGGCAATCATTATACGATAAATCGAAATATTCTAGATTTTTCAAATAATTCAAATCGAAATTGTCCAAATTGTTCAAATGATTGTGTCTCAAAACTAATTCGATTAATTTATTATCGGGATTTAGTGAATTTGTCGGGAATGATTGTAAGAAATTTTTCGACAAATTCAATTTGAGTAAATTGTGGAAATTATCAAAGGCTCCAATTTCAATTCGATAAACATTACAATTGATAATTTGTAATTCTTCTATTCGTTCAAAGCCAAGAAATGTCGTCGCATTTATAACACGCAAATTATCATCAATTATCAATAATTTCAAAATATTCGATTGTTTCGTATAAATATTTTGAACAAATCTAAAACTATTTATTATTATTCTCCAGTTAGAAATTATACGAATTATTTTATTATAACAACCGGATGAGAATTAGAATTAAAATCAAAAATTTATTGAAACTCATTTTGACGTTTTTAATGTACTTTTTCGAAATTAGAGAGATAAGCAATCTATTTTGATTTAATCAAAATTAAATTAAGTCAAATTTAATATAATTTAATTCAAGCAAAATGAGTTTATTATCACCAGTATTATTATTATTATTATTAAAGCCTGTATAATTAATTTCAATAAAGTCACGTTATATATCCGGAAATAGTGATTTATATTATGGGAAAGGGTCACTAATTTAAATCAACTACATTCTTTTTTTGAAATATGCTCTACCTTCTAAGCTATACAAAAAATAAAATAAAATTTGATTTAATTATTTTGAAATTCGCGCGCAGATTTTAAGCTTTGGTAAAAATTTTCATAGCCAACTCTATATTAAAGCTTGACAGTTATTTTGATAAAATATGTGAATTAGGAGGAATATTTATTTGAATTTTCAGTTGTACCATTGAATATGCTCAATATTTAATAATAAATAGAATTTTTTAATAATTATAATAAAAATAATATAAAATATTTAAATATTGTCAAATAACTGAGCAATTTTGCGCGCGAATTCCAAACCACGTCGAATAATCATAATCATGGAGAACTGTAAAAAAATTCTAAATAAATGAAGAAAACTTGTGAATAAATAACGGAATAAGTTCCACTCGGTGATTTTCTTCAAAAATTTCCCTCACCATTTCCATCCAACTGACACGACAACAAATTGTTTGTTTTATCGTTGGATTTAGTTCAATTTCGAAAAAAAGAAAGAAAAATACCCCACAATTTTTTACGTAAACAAAAAAAATAAAATCTCACCCATTTTGTGATATGCCCACTGAAAATAACTAGAGGGTAAAAAAGTCGCCATTAACATTTATTATTAAAGTTGCTTAGAGAGCAAGGAAAAGCTATTATTTCAGCAGCGGAATAATTAAATTCGATTCCTTCGAATTTCAACAAGTAAGTATTAATTGCGTATTATTAAAATTATATGAAAGAATGGTTAATTTGAAGGTTAGCTGATAAGAGTGTTGAAAAATCAATAATCGAGTAATTAAAACGGATGAGTCATGTTGGCGCTTCAGGGGCCTAAGCCAGATGAACGATTCTGACTATTTTCAGTTTACAAGAAAATTGTTTGAGTTTCATTTTATGAATAGAATTCGAATCATGAATGATTCAATTATTGGAAAAATAGACACAACATAAAAAACGCCTCAACTTCATCCCAGTTATAATGAATTTGAAGATAAGCTTTTGGTGGTGTTTGCTATAAGGGTGAGATAGTCGTATAATAAAGTGTGAATTATATTAGAATTGTGGCCCTTTTATAGCTAGCCAACTATCAACTTTATTGAATCCGTTATTTTAATAAATTCAGGAGTTGTAGTGGATGGAGAATTACGATAGAAAAAAAAAGTGTAAGTAAGTAATTTTGCGACTGAGATTGGATGAATTTTTTATTAAACAATTCTGTTGCCGCATTGGAATCGATTACAGCCAACTGTGTAAGTTCACTAGAGGGGAAAAAATCAAGGTTCTCATAAAATAAGACGAAATTCGTATAGCGAAATTAATATTAATTTAATTCAAGTCATGGTGCCTTTAATAACGGAAATCCTAGCCGAATTAAGACAAATTCTTCCGTATAAATTCAATGCAAATCGAATTAATTGTCGGTTTGATCGAATTTGCCCAAAACTTCGGTCTCTCTAAATATGAAATACTCCTGTTTGGTGTCATCTTCAACACGGACACCCTCATAGTCCGGCAACAGGACCACATCACCGACTTTGATCGTCATCGGTACTTTATCGCCGTTCTCGCGAATCGTTCCAGGACCAACTGCTAGTACCCGACCGCATTTCGTCTTACGTTTTGATGTTTCCGGTATCATGATGCCGCCTTTCGATTGAACAACCGGATCAATTTTCTTCACAACAATACGATTTAGTAACGGTATTAACTGTTTAAAGCCACTGATAGACATGTTGTTGGAAAATCGAGGTTTTTTTTTTTTTTTTTTTGATCAATTTGTCAATTGTTCACAGGTGTTTTGATCGGGGGAGTATCGATCAGGACGAACAAAAGACTATGCCGCCACATCAGGGACGTAATAATATTTTTCCTAATACAAAAAACGATTTTTCATTCGGAAATTTACGAATTCTATAGTTTCCCGTATAGGCCGTCATGTGCATCCAAATAAAATAATATTGAATGAGACAGATAGACTATTTCCGTTTCCTTTTGTGTAAATCGCTAAATTTCGAATTCACTACTCACAAGGTAAACTCCAACTTCCGGTAGAGTAACCATAATCGGTTAATAATTAACGTTAGAAGCGAATCAATTATTTTCATTAATATAATTAATATTTATTTCGATTGAGGTCGCAATTACCTCGAATTTTCGCAATTAATTTCTCTATAGTTAATTTACGCGATGGGAAAATGGCGATTTGCAGTCTTTCAAGGATAATAAAAACGCCTATTGTTGAATTATGCAAATTCGCCACAATTTTATTTTATTAAAACAAATCATTGTTCTATATTTGAACAAAACAATGCGTTATTTGTCCATTTTATTATTTTTAGTAATACAATAAAAGGATTATTTGTAACAATTCAAATCCGGCAATTTAAAAATTTTGTAACTCAATTAAAGTAATCTGAACGTAACTAGACCATTTCGTGTAAAGTAGCGGTACAAATTTTAATTATAAAGTAAGGTCATGGGAACAATAATTTGTCGATTTGACAAATTATCCTTCATGCTAGACAAACTAGATATAATAAGTATTTATCGCAAAAAATGACAAGTATTTCATATCTACAGTCTATGATTTATCGCACAATAAGTAAGAATTGTTATTATTATTATTGTTGTTATTATTAATATTGGTATTATCCTGTGTAAGCCCACTTACCTCTATTCTTTCTATTAGTGCAATTTAGGTCAACATTGCTCCAGTCGGAGCTAGACACACCCTCACTTATCGACTATAAAATGATGATTACAATTAGTTAAATTCAAACATTCGAACGAATTGAATATAAACACTGTTTCTAACGTAAGGACGCTACTTTCAATCAACAAAGACGTCGCGACGCTCCCTTCACCATAACAATACGCCAAAATAATCAGAATAGATTTAAAACAATCAAAAATTTATAACCAATTTGTTACATTTAAATAGTTCGCATTATTATCAATTTCACATTTATTGATTTGATGAAATTCTAATAATAAATAAAGGACTAGACTAGTAATATTTACGTTTAATTAAAATCCTCTAGTGGTGGTTATTATTTTTTTTTTGTTTCGTTTTTATTATACGTTGTTAGAATCCGGACGACTTGGAACCGACTAAACTATAGAATTCATTCATTGACTATGTTGGCACGCAAGCGCCTTCCCCAAAAATCATCATATCAGGACATACAGTATGTAAGGACGAAAAATATCCTATATATTTGGAGGGTTGAATCTAGAAAATGTTTAATATTAGATAAAGATGGACAATCGAATTTATAATAACTAGTTAAATAAAGATGGAATGACACGTACAATAGGGAATAGGGGAGACCTTTGGTTTTATCACGATAAGGACTACATGTATTAAGAAGGGCGATGTTGCTGTTTATTATTATTATTATTTGGAACTATTATTTTCTATATGTTGATGACTGTAAATGAAAAATTACTGTAATAGATAAAATAAGTTTGTAAAGTGGCAGAAGAAAAAATAAGGGGTTGTGGTGTATTATTGGTTGCCTATAAAAAACACGCTGTTGTTTTTTTAATTACAAATAAATATATTACAATAAACTATAATAACTAATATACAAATTGAGAGCTTGTTTTGTTTTCTATTCATTCCAAAGAAAAAACAAACAAAAATGTAAAAATATATCTATCTGATTTGTTGAATAAATATCACAAATACACGATTAAAATATTTGTATAATAAAGACTATTTACATCTAAATATTTTTACAAATGTTTAAAATCGAATCGATCGTTTTATCAAAAAATTCTACATATCAACAATACAATTAGCATAAAATTAATCTAGAGCATTGCATATTAAATAATTGAAGCAAATGATACAGATCTAATTTTGAAGCAATAAATGAGTAAATTTAAGGCCAGTTATTTCAACATAAACTTTGAGGACTAGAATCACATAAGAAATTGGATATCTATTGTAATTCGAGTTGTTCTCAAATTGAGAAAGTTAAAGATGTAAGAACAATTGAAACAATAACCAAAAATTCTATAAAACTTCGTATTCTTTTTCAATTCAATTTAATGTAAATTTATTCGTTTTTGTTGTAATTTGAAAAAACACAGCCTTTACCGCTAATTAACGATTATTTTAATTTATGTCGATTAATTTAACAAGTGGAGAAAATTAGAGATTTCGGAATTGAAGAGAATTATTAAGAGATTACACAAAAAATATGGACGGAAATTATTAGAATTTAGAAATTAAAATGTTTTTGTTTTTTTTTGTGTATAAAATTTTGTGAACCAACCACCTTTTAGTTAAAAATCAATTAATTCGATTTCTATTACCTATTATTATATTTATCAACAATTTGATTAAAACTTTGTTTACCGATATTTGTTGTAATGGCTTGGATACTTTTAAATAATTGATCTGATGATAAATCATCTGGTAAACGTGTCAGGAACTGGGCGCCGTGCAAAAAATCCATATCAATTAATATATCTTGATTTAAATGGAGTATTCCTAAAATTTCATTTATTCATTTATTATCTAAATAGCAATAATAATTGAAAGATTTTTACCTAAAGCCGTACGGAAGATGAATTCATAGCCATCTCTAAGAAAAATATCCCATACACGGCACGCTATATCTAATGGCATAGCTTTAGCAAAAATCGTATAAATCCAATCTAATAAATATAAATCCGGTGTTAATTTTGAATCTTCGAAATGTGTATATAATTTCGGTAAATTATGATTAAATAATTCATTATAGGCGGTATAATATGAGTTCATTTGTTCTTGATTCAATGTAAAAGCTGATAAATGTAGTGGTTGATTTAGTAAATTTGCAAAACAAATAAACGCGTCATATACATCCATATTCAATATCAATATGGCTGCAATAAATGACATGCCTTGTACATAACCAACATCAGGACGATAACATACATAAGCAGCTAATAATTGATATAATAAATCAGAATATGGACCACCTTCTTGGAATATACATAAATGTGGAAATGTACGTGATATATCTAATTGTATTGCTATCATACTATTTTCTTGATCATTATTGTATGATTCTAGATTACACAAACGTGCCTGGACACGATTCAAACAAATCTCATATAACTGCGGTGTTAAATTCAATTCATTCCCAATAGCTAAACGCCAAACTTTACCACGCACACTCGACGGTAAACCTTGCCACCATAAATCACGAGTCTTTCGATGATTTTGCCTGAAAATCAATTAAAAATCATTGAATAATCAAATTGAATATAAAACAAAAACAACTAACATTGCTTCCCAATTTGGTAGGACATGTTTTGTGAAATGTTTTGCAGAATTGGCTTGTTGTTCCTCTTGTTCTAATTGTAGTTTTTGTAAACGTTGTCGTACAGCATTCGTTTGTGCTTCTTTCTTTTTAGCAGCAGCAATTATTGCTTTATATTCTTGTCGATGACGTTGTTCTTCTTCTTCTGTTTTCGCTGGTAAATTCGATGGTCTTTGATGTTGAATTAGTGCAGTCGAACTAGCTATATGATGTGGCGAATTTGTTGTTTCTTTTGTTTTATTATTACTAAATAATCTCCAAACATTTGCTGTATTTGTTGTTGTTTTCCATTTATAGAAAAAATTTGAAAAACTCTTCTTTTTTGTCTCTTGATTATTTTCAAAATTATTCAATGATCTTTCATCTGATTCTAATAAACTACCAGAAGTTGATGGTTCACTCAAACTCGATATTGTACTAGAGCCGGTTTCGGTTCGTTTATGCCCTTTTTTCTCATCTGTCTCATCATTTTGATCGATATAATATTCTACGGTATTCGTTTTATTTTCAACTAGATGTAATTGTTTTGTAATTGGACTATATGCTAATGATATGTTTTGTACAGCTTCATTGAAACTATATTGATTCTTCACATTACCGTTCACATGAATTGTATCACAATCTTTATCAGATTTGTTATTCTGAGTATTATCTGTATTTATATTATCATCTAAACTTGTTCTAAATTTCTCATAACGTTCTGGCCATGTTTTAAACCATTGTTGTTCAGTATTGGGTGAATCTATAACATCTACTCTAATATTATTACTTTTATCACAGTATTCTTGACAATGATTTAATTTTGTTGTTTCAAGTTTATCTTGACAACAATTTGGTAGACTTTGACTACGTGAATCTTGTGTTACATTAGTTTTTGATAAATTATTTCGCTCAGGACCCATGTTTCCATCAATATAAATATTTTCTTCCTCTTCTTCATTATTAACAGAAAGATTTGTTGGCACAGATTTTTTTGATATTATTGTTGTTGTTGTTGATGGACTATTTGTTGAAATTTCTGTTTCGCCATTACAACTCACTGTTTTCATTTCTTGATAATATCATGAGCGATTAGGATGATTTTTATTTAGAATAAATTAAATTAATTGAAGAAATTCATTAAAATTGATAAGAGTAAATTGCCATTTTGACAAAAATGACATGTAATAGATGTTAACAACAGGACATAATCTGACAATGACAGTAATCAGAATCCCTAATAAATTTCTTGAGAAATTTATCAAAATAATACGAATTGCGTCGTTATTCTTGTTGTTTTCCACGCAATCGTGTCATTGTTGTAGCCAAAGTGCAGGTTTTGTTGTACAATTTACATTTTTCATCAAGATTTATTCATTCAATTTAGGGTAATTTTTGTCCTAAAGTTGCTCACCTGCTTGTAGTGAATCCATGAATGATAATTTATCTATCTCAAAACTTTTCATATAAATATTTTGTTTGGTTCTTGTTTTTTTTGCAGCTAATAAAAAATATGGATGATAAATATGTTCCACAGCCCCCACCTCCTCCATACTCCGAATTTCCACCAAGTCAGCCAGGTAAATTTAGTTGAATGAAACACCGCAATATTGTTTTATCCAATTTCAGGTGTTCATCAACAATACTCGTATTCACCTACGGCCCCATTTGCACAACAGTATGATACTTATGGTGCAACAGCGCAACGAACCACAATAATATGTCCTGAACCTGAAGTGATCATTGTTGGTGGTTGTCCAGCATGTAGAATTGGTGTTTTAGAGGACGATTATACTTGCCCTGGTTTATTATGTGCAATTCTGTTTTTCCCAATTGGTATTTTATGTTGTCTTTTATTGAAAGAGAAGAGATGTCAGAATTGCGGGGCCAGATTTGGTTAAAACTCTTTGTTTTGTTCAACTATATTCTATATTGAACAAATATTGATTGATTGATATAATTTAAGAGATTATATATTTTATTGTAGATAGTTGTAATAAAGAAAACACTGTATATATAAGATAATTTATTGATTTCATTCGTTTTGTTATAAATTAAAAAAAAATTAACTGGAGTAAAATCATTGGAGAAATCTAAAGGCACAATTCAAACTATAAACAATCAAAATTTTCTAACAAATAGAAACTGCGAAGGTTCAAAGGAAATAACAGACAAATTACATCAAAAATTATAATTTTTCTTGCAACAGTTGACACACGGTAATTCTCTAAATATGTCGAAACCACCCAGATACATATTATCTCGATTCAATAAACATAAAGTTGTTCAACTAAGATTTCGAATGCCGATTTATTATTTATTTTATATTTTTTACGATGATATTACTATGATTTATTTATTTAACAACTAAAATAACGGTTATTGATGATGTAAAATTATCTCGTGCGATTGTGGCTACATTAGAAGCCGTGAACTTTTAATTGATCCGGTTTAGCCAGACCCGCTTTTGTTAACCACTGGCAGATGTTTTCGCGTTGGTCACCTTGCAATTGTAGTACTTCACCGTATTCGGGATGTTCTATCACAGTTCCATTGCAAGCAAATTCCTGCACATGGTCAAATAATACAATATAAATATATTTGGAGGGAAATTGAGGTTTTTATCGTTACCTTTTTACATGCCCGAACAATTTTCTTCAAGTCATAATCAGATGAAAGTCCTTGGACTGTAGTTAGAGTCTTACGACCATTTCGTTGTTGAATTCTTATATGTACGAGTCCGTCTTGAACATCGTCATCGGCACCCTTACTTGCATCAGCAAAGGGGTCTGAAAAATTAATGATTCACGATAAATATTGAGCGAATCATGATATTTTATAGTCACATAGTAGGCTTGGGAATGTGATGAAATTCCACCATTATATACTACGGTAACTATGATCTTCAAGTAAATTAATAAAAATTCACGCAAAAAAGCTATTTTAATTAATCTCTAGCTGGATAAATTTTGAAAAGACTAGTTATTGTTAAAATTTTTATAACTAAGACGCCATTTTGTCTTTCCAACATATTTCTAAGAATTTCAAGAGCATGACTTACCAAATGTATTTAGATTCTGGATGGACATACGATATTCAAATCAATATACTTAGAAACAAAAAGATCTGCGAACTGCACTGATCAATCAAGATTTATGGGCAAAGTTTTTATGTAAATTTAATTTTTTTTTTTAATTTAGAATAAATGTTCTATAACCGCCAACGCCAACAAAACGCGCAACATACAAGGATCTTTTCACAAATGAATTTCTTCTGATGAGTCACTGATCTGTCATTTTTCTCGAATATACGCGAACATTGACACGATACGACCAGTGGTGTCTCCTCAAAATTACTAAAATTAAAAATAAAACAACTATTGATAAATTGATTTGCCAATAATATCAATCGACTAATGATTTTATGGAAATTTGGATGATAATTTAGCAGATTGTTCTTCAAAATTCAATCATTAATTGATGATATTCATGAAATAATGTGTTACTCTAGACACCATTAAAGATGTCATCTGCTGGGAACGCAAGTAACTAACCTCTCAAGTAAATTTGAAAATTCTAAACTACGTGAAATATCTAGAATGATTATTTTGATAACCAGCAGAGATGAAAAACTTTTTACACTAAAAATATGATAATTCAATCAAGAATTTGAATGTTTCAATTGTATAATCTTCAGACTATCAATCATAATTGAAAATATCATCTGTTTAATACCGTAAAATATAAATCTCGGAAAACATTAACAGGTAGGTACAGAATAATCATAATTGTTCTTCAATTTTTAAGTGGTACTGAGTTAATAGTTATTTATATTATGAATGATGAATTATTTTTATTGAATTAAAAATCAGAAAAAGTAAGGTTAAGGAGTAATTGTACTTGACGATGCCACCAACAATACACCACAAATAAAATTGAAAACTGGAAATATTTATCTATGAAATTGAATTGCCAAAATTCTATTGTCATGTTTTTTTCCCAATCTTTTATTCAATTCAGATCGTTTATTTAGTATTTATATATTATAAATAGTTTGAATAATTGATTTATCCATAGTTATATTTTATTTTTATTACTTCAATTAAGGTCTACGAATGGAATTCGAACCTAAACCAGGAACTTCTAAGAGTTCTTCAAAAATTCCAAGATTGAGGGTAAGAAAACGCCATCGAATTAATCATGAAAATGAATCTGTGAAAAGATTGTTATCTGAAGATCTCGACTATAATGGTAATAATAATATTAATATAAAAAAAGAAGTAGAGGAACCAATCGAAGATAAATCAGATCAAAATATTGAGCTATTTCAATTTATTAATGAAATATTGTCAGATGCTGATACTGACTTTATTTGGTCATTATGTAACAAGTATGGTGATAATTTATTTGAATTATCATCAGAAATTGATGTTCTACTCAAAAATAAAAATTATCCTACTAAAAATGAAACAATAAAATCTCAAGAATTATTATTACAAAAAAAACTATATACAATCAATTTTGATGTTGAAGAATTCTTGAAAATTATTCCAAATCCCAAAGATTATTTTACCAAATCAACGCCACGTTATAAAATTGATGAAAAAAGTATTCATTTTATCAAAGTCATATTAGAATGTATTTTTCCATCGACCACTAGTACAAATATTCGTACCTTATTGGAAAAGTTCAATTATAATTTTATGAAAACATTCGAAACCATTGAGAAAAAGACTGATGTTGTATGCTTGGATAATAACATTGTTGATTTATTGTATCCTGGAAATAATTTACCTTTATTACAAGAGGTAATTAATTAATTATATTTTTATTACATTAACTCTAATGTCCCCTTTTCTAAATAGGTTGCTTATTGTTTCCATAAAGAAGAAATTGAAGGTTTTATCGAAAAAAGAAATGCCGATTTGAATAATGAAATTATACAAGCAATACAAACTAATAGTATGAATACTTGTCAGTGTTGTTTTTCTGATAATGTTGTGCCACGTTTAATATTTTTTTGTCCAAATGGTTGTCCTTTTTGTAAAGACTGCATTATTAAAAGTACAGAAGTAGTTTTTGGAGAAAATAGATTAGATTTCCCATGTTTGGCCGGATGTGGTAGCAATTTTGATTGGCAAACATTACAAGTATTCATTTTTATTGAGAAAAAAAAAGAAAATAATTTGGATTTATATTGTAGATCACATTACCGTCCAAATTATTTACGAGAATTGTCCAGAAAAAAGCCGTAGCTGATGTATGTGCTGCAGAGATTGACGGTTTAGAAATGTGTCCATTTTGTGATTTTGCAATAATTCTACCTGATGACGATAAAATCTTTAAATGTTTAAACCCTGAATGTATGAAGGAATCTTGTCGTCATTGCAAGGAACTATCGCATTTACCGCTAAAGTGTAATGAAATTGAAAAAAATGCCGAAACTCAAGCTAGAACATTTGTCGAAAATAAAATGACTGAGGCATTATTGAGGTTTGGTTTTGATTCTTATAAAGTCGGCTCTTGTTTTTATTATTTATTTTTTTCATAGAGAATGTTATAAATGTAAAGTGAAATTTTATAAAAGCGATGGTTGTAATTTGATGACTTGTCCTTGTGGGGCCCAAATGTGTTATATTTGTAAGCTTCCAGTTTACAATTATATGCATTTTTCTGAACGACAAAATTCGAAGAAAAAGTAAAAAAATTCAAAAATCTTTCTTATTCGGATTAATCAAGATTTTCTTTCAGATGTCCACTGTATAGCGACATAGATAAATTACACAGAAGCGAAGTTCTAACTACGGCGAGGGTCGCTAAATTGGAAGTTGCAAATAATTTGAAAAATGACCCAACTGAAAATTTCTAAAATAATCCCACTGTTCTTTCGTTCCCATTAAGATGATTATAAATACCTGTTTATTATTGCATTTTGTTTTTGTTTTTACATTGATATAATAAAATTTTTAAATCGGAAATAAATATTTTCTTTACTGTCACAAAATTATCATCGAGGTTAAAATACAATTCGTCCCTGAATCAGAAGCTAGGAAGTTGTTATTTTTATTAAAATCAACTAAATTGAGTTCTAATTGTTCCATTTTAAATTATAATTGACATTATCAAATAGCGAATGGGAAGTTCTAAAATAACACGATCGTTTATTTTTCAATTTCAATATCAATGGTCTCGGGATATTTTCTTATTTTTTAAAAAAATAAACCTCGAATTATTACAGTTATGGGAAAGTCGATTTTGTTATAATTATAATTATAATATTATAATTATAATATGTATTCGAGGAAACTCGTATCTGTGACGTTCGACTGGAATTACGTTTCGAAAATTTTGGGCAATCCCCTGAACGCCGGTCGCAAGAATGAGGCGTAAAAACCTCGCCAGTTTATCTTTCAGTATTTTTTATTTTTTTAATTATTTAATTAAATCAAACAACGATGGATGAATAATTCAACCACAAGGGAAAGTTAGAAACAAGGACTACCACGTGACCATAATACCTACAGCAAACTTTATAAAATGATTGTTCTGAATCTCCCGATAACAGTCTGTACAGATCAGTCGTGTTAATTTTTTCTTTGGATAAACCAGAAGAATAGCGAGCACGAGGATCAATTTCCGAAAATGCCAGCCACAGGTGTTGAAAATACAATTGTCGAAGAAATCAATGACGAATCGAACGGCTTCAGTGACACTTTTGGATCATCATCGGAAGATGAATCTGGTATTTTTTTGAATAATAATAATAATAATAAATTGGGGGAAAAGAATTGTGAAATTGTACGAGCCGAAAATTTGGCAACCTTCCAAAGTTTACCATCGCGCCAACAACACGAACAATTCCTCAAAAATTGTCTGGAAATCATCTTGAAAGAAGCCGTATTCGATGGTACTAATCGCAAAAATCGCGTTCTACAATGGACAAATCCGGAAGAATTACAAAAAATCTTCGATTTCGGTCTGAATCAAACACCATCGACCCATGACGATTTGCTGAAACTACTGAGAGATACAATAAATTATTCGGTCAAAACTGGACATCCTTATTTCACGAATCAATTATTCTCGTCATTAGACCCATATGGGTTAGTAGGTCAATGGTTGACCGATTCATTGAATCCCAGTGTTTACACATATGAAGTGTCGCCGGTATTTACATTGATGGAGGAGATCGTTTTGAAGGAAATGCGGAAAATAGTCGGCTACCATGATGGTAAAGGCGATGGTATTTTCTGTCCTGGCGGCTCGATAGCTAATGGTTACGCGATCAGTTGCGCCCGTTACAAAGCCTTCCCCAACATCAAAGTAAGTCCAAATTTTTGCGAAATTACAAAATTAATTTCGATTCTTTTCAAACAGAATGACGGACTGCATTCGATGAAACGGCTAGTTTTGTTCACGTCAGAAGATGCACATTATTCGATAAAGAAAATGGCTTCGTTTTTGGGTTTGGGCTCAAATAATGTCTATTTGATTAAAACAGATCAATATGGTAAAATGTCTGTTGATCATTTAATTGACGAAATTAATCGATCAATCGATGAAAATGCTGTACCATTTATGGTTAGTACTACAGCTGGTACAACCGTTATTGGTGCGTTTGACCCATTGGAAAAAATTGCGGATATTTGTGAAAAATATAATTTGTGGCTGCATGTGGACGCTGCTTGGGGCGGAGGAGCACTGATGTCGTCCAAACATCGCCAATTACTACACGGAATCCAGAGGTAAAACAAAATTATGCCATTTTTTCGGAAAAAACCACCCATTTGTAGATTAGCAAAACTGGTAGATTTCCAATGAATTGACCCACAGACCTCGACTTAATCTCAATTAAAACAACTTCCATCGGATGATCTCCGATTATTTTTATTTCATCACTCCAGCCACAGTTCCAGTTTTGTAGATTTGAAAAAGGTCATTTTTTCGAATCAACGAACGTTAGTAAATTTTTTGTTTACCTTCACTTCAGTTTCCTAATTTTCCGTTTTTTTTTTTTCAATTTTTAATTAATATCAAACCCGATAAAAATCTGCAAAAAAATTCATTAGAGAATCGAAAAGTTTGTCAATTAATAGTTTGCATTATTATTTACTCAAAAATCCTTGAATTATCTGTCGAAATCTACAGAATTGAATATTTTCACCTCCAATTATATATTTGAATGAAATTATCGATTCCGTTATAACCTTCACGCTTAAATGCGAATTATTGGATTAATGAACCAAAATTTAAAAGACGAGGTGAAATATTTTTCTCTTTCTATGTTAATTTTTTCTAACTCGATTCAGGGCCGATTCAGTAACTTGGAATCCACATAAATTATTAACAGCACCACAACAATGCTCAACATTATTATTGAAACACGAAAATATTCTGAAAGAGGCCCATGGTGCCAATGCGGCATATTTATTCCAAAAAGACAAATTCTACAACACTCGTTACGATACTGGCGATAAACATATACAATGCGGACGAAGGGCTGATGTACTAAAATTCTGGTTTATGTGGAAAGCTAAAGGAACAGAAGGATTCGAACGACATATAAATAAAGTTTTCGAAAATGCGAAATATTTCGCTGATACAATCCGTAATCGAGATGGCTTCAAAATGGTCATAGATCAACCTGAATGTACGAACATTTGTTTCTGGTATATACCGCCAAGTTTACGCCACAATAACGACGATATTGACGATTATAACAGAAAATTAAATAAAATAGCCCCGAAAATCAAGGAACGTATGATGAAAGATGGTACAATGATGGTGACTTATCAAGCACAGAAAAATCTACCGAATTTCTTCAGAATTGTCTTCCAAAATTCTGGCCTAAACGAGTCCGATATGCTGCATCTAATTGAAGAATTCGAACGTTTAGGTAATGATCTTTGATCGATGAAATCAAAGAGATTTTATAAATACTCCTTTTTATTTATTGTTCATTAGTTGAAATAAAATCAATATTTTTAAGCGACTTTATGCGTATTCATGTGCGTTTTCAAGCAATGCGCTTGTATGAATCCTTTACCGCAAATCACACAAACATACGGGGTTTCCCCGGTGTGTATCCGTCGGTGTACTTTCAGATTTGTACTGCGATTGAATCGTCTACCGCACATCTCACAAACATGATTCTTAACACCTGTGTGAGTCATCATGTGTCGTTTTCTCTCAGAACTAAAAACAAATGCTTTATTACACATTGAACATACGTATGGTTTAATATTGGAATGTCTTTTTTGATGATTTCGCATAGCACCAGCTCGACTAAAGCCCAAACCACAATCTGGACATATAAAATCTTTACGATTCGTATGACTAGCTTCGTGTGAGCGTAATGCTGATTGTTGTGTAAAACTACGTCCACAATCTGTACAAGTATATGGTTTTTCGCCGGTATGTAGTCGACGATGTGCCAATAAATTTCCACCTAAAGTGAATGATAAGCCACAAATTTCGCATGTATGGCGTTTTATACCCGAATGTATTAATGAATGCACTTTTAAATTGTTCTCTTTGAAGAAGCGTTTACCGCAAATTTTACATATTATTGTTTTCTTATCGGAATGATTCTCCTCCATATGTTCAATTGAATCTGTTGTTGTTGATGGTTGAAAATTACAATAGTTGCAAGTTTTCGGCGGGGCGTTATGTTTACGCTGATGTTTCAACATACTAGCACGATATTGGAAAATTTTACCACAATCAGGACATGTACGACGCTTCAAACCATCCTCATCTTGAACAATTTTTGAATTTTTTAAAGATAATTTGGTTTCCACTTCAGATTTATTCTCTCTAAAATAAAAGCAAATTTATAACAATGTTTATAGATTAATGGAAATTATCTACATTCCATTTGTTTCATTTCGTGAGAATTTTTGCAAATAGCCTGAACGTAATTGAGCATCAGATTTTTCACATTGTAATCGAAATTTATAGGAAATTGTTGCATTTTCTACACAATTTTTACAAAGAACCAGTGGCAAACCTTGACATTCTAATACCTAAGAAAAATCAATATCGATCAATTAAATCGATTGAGTCGTTCGTTAACTACCTGAATATTTGCACAATTTACGATTAAATCAGCTAATAATACGACTTCATTAGCAACTGTAATATTTTCAAATAAAGAAAATGACACTTCTGCTAAATTCAAGCAAGCCCTACAAATTTTATCGATTGGAAATGATGATTGATTCAATTCGTGTCTTATTTCTTCCATTTTTAATAATCAAAATATCCTTATTTTCGATTAATTAGTTGAATAATTAACGCAATAGTGAGCAGAAAAAATTCGAATTACAAACATAACCTCACTTGTAGATGTCACAAAAAACATTGCTACCACAGTGGCCACCAATTAGATAAAAAAAACTATCACTAATCTGTACATTGTAGTTCGCCTCTAATTTACCAAATTATTCAAATTTATATCATTTCAAAATAAGTTATTATTAGCAATAAATTGGTTGCAAATATGTATATCAATTATCGATGAATAGTTTATCAAAGCTGAGCTATTAGAAATAGCCTTGGAAATCTGCACTGCTATTATCATTATTCATTAGTCATTCAATATCTTAGCCATACGGACTAAATGTGAGTTGATTCTTTGAAATTGATTAAATCCATGTGAATAAAATAAGAATAATAATAGAAACTTTACCTCCAAGTTGGCCGTACTGTATTTAAAACATTTGAAGATTCATAAACAGTGGCGTAACATAATTTTTTTTCTAGGATAAATTGAAAGTATGGCAGATGAAGTTGTAACAGCATTGATAAAATGTACAAATTTCTCAGCAATAAAACATCAAAATCAACGTCGTAAAGATTCGAAACAAACCCCATATATAAACCATCCAATTGGTGTAGCTTACATATTGACAAATGAAGCGAAAATAACCGATATTGATGTAATACAAGCGGCATTACTACATGATACTGTTGAAGATACTGATACAACATTCGAAGAAATCGAACAGGAATTTGGTCATTTCGTTTGTAATTTAGTTAGAGAAGTTACAGACGATAAAAATTTACCGAGAGATGAACGAAAACAATTACAAATTGATAATGCATCTAAATCATCGTATGGTGCGAAATTAGTAAAATTAGCTGATAAATTATATAATTTACGTGATATAGAAAAGGGGGTACCATCCGGATGGAATAAACAACGTGTACAAGAGTATTTCGAATGGGCGAAGAAAGTTGTTGATGGCTTACGTGGCACCAATGAGGTTTTAGAAAATAGTTTAAACGAGATTTTTGAAAGACGTCTCGGATAAAATATAAAAGTTGGTTGCTTTAGAATATTTTTAATAAAATTTGAAAAAAAAAAAAGATCGACTAGTTATATAACAAAACAATTCGAAATAACAATATTGTGAAGCAGTACAAGCAGTTGAATTCAACAGCTCCAAGTCGGTTATTTTGAGAATGGAACTCAAACAATTTCCCAATCCGCTAGAGAATTATCAGTTGAAACATCACTTTTTATAGTATTCAACTGAATGTCGCTCAGTTTCCAATCGTTCGGTATACTGACTACGGCTTTAAATTCAAATATCGATTAATTAATTCAATAATAAAATTTCAATCAATTTTACCTGGAGTATGCGGTGATTCGTTCGATTCTTCAGCGCCATTAGCTTCAGTTTTTCCCAATTGACTTGATTTAATTGGTGTTGGAATTTCATTTGTTTCTTCAACGTTTCTAATTTCAATTTTTTCCAATTGATTTGATTTATTTGGTGTCGAAATCTCATTTATATCTAACTGATTTACATTTATTGATTTTTCAATCTTTTCTTGATCTTTATTTTCATTTAAATGTTCTAAATTGATTTTAATTTTATCTAAACTCAAGACATCAGCTAAAATTTTCTCTTTATATTCAATATCATTTTGTATCGATTCAGGACTACGTAAATCTGGTAAAATTCCAACAGAACTTAATGTCATTAATATTGGTTTATAATAATTTGTTGTTAGATCTTTTTCTTCTGAACTAGTCGAACTTAAGCTTGTTATACTTGTTGTCATGCCAATTATTTTATCTTTATTACGGTGATGTTTACGATTCTCTTTAAATAAAATCTTATCACTGAATTCCTGTTTACCAATATCGTTGAATTTTTTTTCAATATCAACCGGATTATTTGTCGATTCTTTAGCTTCTTCCGCATTCATTATTAATGTTTCATCTGTCTGTATATTGAAATTATTTATTTGAGAATCCAAAAATGGATTAATTGCCGGTATTATATTTGTTGATTGTAATTTATTTGTTAAATCTTTAATTGACGTTGTTAATGGAGAAAATGTATTCCCACATGTTGTGATTGGTGACGTCAAATCTAAATTTAAAATTATTTTATCGATAAATTTCAACATGATGACCTTTTGCACATGTAAAATAATACTAACCAGCCGATTCAGGTTTATATGAGATTCTTATAATGCTACGTTCCTCTTCCAATACAAAAATTTCATCTTTATAGCTTGCTACACATAAAACACTTGAAAAATAATTGATTTTAATTAAAATATAAATGACTTCTAATTATTTATACCTTCTGAAATGGCTCATAGTTGCGACAACTGTCATATTTTTAGGATCAAGTATATAAATTATATCATTATTATAAGTTAATAATAAATTATCATTAAATGGTTGAATAATTCCAAACGATGGTTCTTGTTGTGGCTTTAATAATTTTAAATTTTTTGTTATTGGATTTATAATTGGCACTTCTGTACATTCACTATTTAATAATTCTTTAAATAGTAATGTTTTCTCAACATTTCCTTCATAATCAGCTAACCATAAACGTAAACCAGGTCTTGTACAATATAAAATTATATCACTCGATTTTGGACCATTTTGATAAATTATACCACCAAATCTACCCAATCTAGTTAACAAATTCAATAGTTTTACAATTTGTTACAATAATTTATAGAATATTTACACTTTACGATCTTTTGTGCCAACTTGACTAACTTTCCATTTCTCTTGTTTATAACAAATAATGCTTCTATAAGTAGTTGAAACTAATAGTCTTTGTTGATTATAACTCAATTGAACCACTTCGTAAGTTTCATTTATAATTTCAACAGATTTACAAATGTGCTACAAAAATATTGGATAATAATCTTAAAATTTGTACGAATTCTCTTACCATATAAAAATCGATTTCTGTTAGAACTATACATCCATTTTTATCACCTGAAAATAGTTTCATGCCATTTTTCGACCATTCAATCACAGTAATTTGTGCTTTATGTAAATCAGATACTGTATAACGTTCAATTTGTTGTTTAATTTTCGGTTTTAGATTTTCCGGTATCGAATCAGGATGATTTTTTGGTATTTGAAATATATTAACGTTACCGTCTTTACTACCACAAGCTACCATATAATCAACGGTTGATATAATTTTAATTGCTGTAATTTGAATATTTTGTTTCTACAATAATTTGGAAAAATCGTTATTTTAGAGATAATTGAACTAGAGGAAAATTATTACTTCACATCTGAGTCGTTGTAAATCTTTCTTTTTACGATCATACCAATAAATTATGCCTAAATTTGTTCCTAATGCCAAAAATTCCGGTAAAACATCTAGACATGTAATTTTTACATCTGGTGAAAAAAAGCCACTAGTAAATTTCGTTGGTAATTTATTAAATAAATCAGTTAATGGTGCCCATTCCCTCAATCTAATATCAACATTATTATGAGCCATTTCTAGTTATTGTATAATTGATTCTATACAATTGCTTGTACTAATTCTAATTAGAAAACATTGTAAACATAACCCAAGTTTCCGAAATTTTTTTGACATTTATCAAAGTTCACCCCCCTATGATCAAGGTCATGTGAGGAAGAAGTACAAAGATGATTGGTCGCCGCACGATGAATCAATCCATAGGCGTAGGCATTTCTATAATAAAATTTTGATATTATCAATAAATTTTCAAGAACTTCTGAATGATTATAATTGATCTACACACAAAATATATTAGTAGAAAATCAGTTATAACTTGTGTTTTGCTTCGAGTAGAGTATGTAGTGATTTCTGAGTTTATAGCTACGTTCAGAATTCCACTAAACTTATCTTCTATTTTTCTTCAACTAATTGATTTGTAAGAGAGAAAAAATAGAAACTGGAGGTTTCTGGACTTGGAGCGGATATAGTGAGGCGTGGTTTGTAGAATTTGATAAGTGACAAGTAATCAGTCGGTGTGTGGTATTAAAAAAAGTTTTCAATAAAATCATAAATTTTACTCAATTATAACAAAATTTCTTTTGATTTAGATAAATAACCATAAAATTAGATTACATTCAATTCATAATATTTAATGTTTATCAATGGATAGTCAAGGAAGAAAGGTTATTGTTTGTGATAATGGCACTGGGGTAAATAAACAATAAAAACTAATTAAATTAATAATTTTTTGATAATTTTCTTTTTAGTTTGTCAAATGTGGATATGCTGGAAGTAATTTCCCAGCACATATATTCCCGTCAATGGTTGGACGTCCTATAATACGTGCAGTTAATAAAATTGGTGATATAGAAGTTAAGGCAAGTTAATTATTTTAATTTACAATTGAATTCAAATTTTTGTTTTGGTTCTGTTCTTTCTTCTTGAAATTTTAATTATTTAGGTTATTCAACAACAATTTTATAGGATTATCAAGTAGATGTAAGTTGATTTTTCTCGCAAAAAAAGATCAATTAACAAACAAAAAGTGTGAATGTTGAAGAATTAGTAATTTATTGTGTTGTTTTTTTTTATTTAATAATTAACAAGTGTTGCTTGGTTGTTTTGTTGCACGCTGCAGGGAGTTGCAAGTACTCTTCCTGTAAGTAAAGCAACTCTTATTGTTTTTATTATATTTCGAATTATTGTTGGAATACAAATTCTAATTATTGTTTTCTCTGAAACAATTTAGGATTTGATGGTTGGTGATGAAGCCTCAGCATTACGTTCATTATTAGAAGTTAATTATCCAATGGAGAATGGAGTTGTACGTAATTGGGACGATATGTGTCATGTATGGGATTATACTTTTGGTACAAAAAAAATGAATTTAGATCCAACAAGTGCGAAAATTTTATTAACAGAACCACCAATGAATCCAATAAAAAATCGTGAGAAAATGGTCGAAGTGATGTTTGAAAAATACGGTTTTGCTGGTGCTTATGTTGCTGTACAAGCTGTATTAACTTTATATGCTCAGGTGGATAATTTAATTACCTGAAAAATGAATATCTAATGATACTGTAATTGATTAATAGGGACTTTTATCTGGTGTTGTTGTCGATTCTGGTGATGGTGTCACACATATTTGTCCTGTTTATGAAGAATTTGCATTGCCACATTTAACTAGACGTTTAGATATAGCTGGTCGTGATATTACACGATATCTTATCAAATTATTATTGCTTAGAGGTTATGCATTCAATCATTCAGCTGATTTTGAAACGGTAAACTTCTCCAAAAAAAATAATTCTTATAGAATAATGACTAATTGATATTTAGGTGAGAATGATGAAAGAGAAACTCTGCTATATTGGTTATGATATAGAAACTGAACAACGTTTAGCTTTAGAAACTACAGTATTAGTGGAACCTTATATGTTACCAGATGGTCGTATTATAAAAGTTGGTGGTGAACGATTTGAAGCACCGGAAGCACTATTTCAGCCACATTTAATCAATATAGAAGGTCAAGGGATTGCTGAATTAGTTTTCAATACAATTCAAGTAAATCATTAATAGTCTTTATAATTTATATAATGAATAATTTAATATATATTTCGATTTTAGTCGGCTGATATTGATATGAGACCGGAATTATATAAACATATTGTATTATCAGGTGGTTCAACAATGTATCCAGGTCTTCCATCTCGTTTAGAACGTGAATTGAAACAATTATATTTAGAGCGTGTACTTAAAAACGATATAGAAAAATTAAATAAATTCAAAATACGTATAGAAGATCCGCCAAGACGTAAAGATATGGTATTTATTGGTGGGGCTGTATTAGCGGAAGTTATGAAAGATCGAGACGCATTTTGGATGTCCAAACAAGAATACGAAGAGGAAGGTTTAAAAGTTTTGAAAAAATTAGGTCCACGATCAGCGTAATATAATTGATTTATCAAATATTTCTTAAATTTTAACTCTGTTTTTATATGAAGAACTTTTTTCCAATATTTCATTTAAATTATTTAATATGTAATTAAAAACAATTCGCTTGTACAAATTTAAAATAAAAATCAAAGAAAATTTATTGTTTATAAAAGCTCTGATAGGAAAATTGGATTTTTTTTAAAAATTGCGCGCTTTTTGCAACGTTGTCCCCACTTCCGATCTAGTAACAAACAAAATGGCGGCTATTTTCAGCAAAACTGTAGAAAGAAAAGTTGATTGTAAATAAAAATAAGTTTTTTATCACCTGTTATTGAAAAAAAATCAAAAAGGAAATAATAATTCGTTAAATTTGATTAATTTTTATCAAATCAATATGTTTTTATTAGATGATCTTCAATAAAAAAGGGTTCGTATTAGAAATTCTGCACAACAATAGAACAATATTGTGTATCATTTTTGGATGTATAAAATTGTGAATATATCAAATTTTTAATATAATGTTCTCTAATTTAGAGGAATATTTCATGGATCATCAAGTTTATATGCGTCTGGCACAAACCAATGGGGTTCCACAGGAATCGAAATTGGCCAATTATATGGTGTGTTTTAGAAAAATAACATTAATATAAAGCCATTTTTTATATACTTATATAAAAACTAAAATTTTTTAGAACATACAAAATTCGAGTCCAAATAATTTACATCAAGCATTTCAAAGTAAATTGGCAATTGGTAGTGGTGGATCCTCAATAACGCCAAAAAAGTCTTTATCATCGCCACAATGTATGAGCAGTTTAGTTTCAAGTGCCCCAGGTGAGATTTATATTAATTATTTTGTTTGTCTAAAAAAATTTATGCTAAATGTTAACGTTTATATATGACCTTGTAGTTTATAGGTCAAGTTTTTTTCTATCAAATAATCTCTTTGTTGCTGTCTTTTCTAGCGTCTCCAAATATTTTCAATTCATTTTCATCGAGCTTAGACTCAACATCATTACGATGCATTCCAACAGGTATAGAAGACACAGATAATACACAACCACAAACATCATCATCGCCAAATCGTGTTAATAATTGTTCTCCAAGTTTATTACAAGATACTAGCAATAATATTGCACTAACAGCATATCAGGTTTTGTTTCTATTCAAAAATTTTTAAAAAAACCAATGATTATTGTTATTGTTAAGAGGTATCTTTTCAGGAGAATGTTGGTGGTACAACTTATTTTTATCCAACAACGACACCATCTGAACCATGTCCAACAACATCAACCGATACAGTAATGGGTAATAATTTAACAGCTGATTATAGTGTATATCCTGGTACACCAAATCATATAGCAACATTAAAAGCCAAACAAGATTCATCATTTTTTATATCGAAAGATCTACAAATGGAGATGATGCACAGAAATGCATTAACATTAATGCAAAACAATCAACAATTTGCAGGTTTATTATTATAATATTTTTTATATCAAATTTCATATTTAATTGATGATTTATGAATCTAGATTTGCCACAAGTCGATAGTTACCATGAATTATGCCCATTAGAACGTATACCAACAAATAATGCAATACATAAGACACATTTGGGTTATCAAACATCAATGTATAAAGCAATTCATATAAAAACAGGTACTGCATATTGCTTAAGACGGATACATGGTTTTCGTTTACAAAATGCTAAATGTATGGTTATTGTTGATGTATGGAAAAATCTGAATCATTCCAATATTGTACAATTACAAGAAGTTTTTACCACAAAAGCATTTGGTGATAATTGTAAGTGCTTATTTATTTCTATTTTAATTTATTATAATGGAAAATTTCTTTATTTGTAGCATTGATATTCGTTTACGACTATTATCCTGGTTCTGAGACTTTATTAAGTAAGTACTTCTCATCAGATCAACCTGATCCATTTGCTCCTGATACATCACCGAGACCATATAGTCATCAGAAAAATAATATATTACGTCATCAACAAACCAATAAATTACCGGAATTTTTAATTTGGAATTATATCATACAGTTAACATCTGCTTTAAGATTAATCCACTCATCTGGTAAGTGTACAATTTATTGATTCAAATTTGATGAATGATTTGTTTGAATGAAAACTATTTATTTGGCTCTAATGCAATTTATTATAGGTTTAGCCTGTCGAAGTTTAGATCCAACAAAAATTATTATAACATCCAAGAATAGATTGAGATTAAGTTGTTTAGGTATCATGGATGTTGTATCCAATGAAAATAGTACGAATTCATTAGCATTAGTACAACATTATCAACAAGAAGATTTAACAGCATTGGGAAAATTAGTTTTAGCATTAGCGTGTAAATCAACAGTGGCTGTGCAAAGAGAAAATATAACAACAGCATTGGATATTGTTAGTCGTACTTATACGGCTGATCTTAGAAATTTGATTATGTTTGTATTAATTCTTTTTTTTTTAATTTCAGTCATTTTATATTTTTGTTTTTTTGTGTGAATAATCAGGTACCTTTTATCGCCACAACAAAGAAAAAGTATCACTGATTTGATGCCAATGATAGGTGCTCGATTTTATACACAAATGGATAATTTGCACAATTATATTGAAGTACTTGAATATGAAGTATCTAAAGAGATTGAGAATGGACGATTATTCCGATTAATGACCAAATTAGGTACAATTAACGAACGACCCGAGTAATTATTTTCAAATTATATCAAAATCATTTTGATTATTATTTTATTATTTTATTTAGGTTGAATTTAGATGGTGCTTGGGCTGAAACAGGTGATCGATATATGCTCAAATTGTTTAGAGATTACGTATTTCATCAGGTAACTGAAGATGGTCGTCCTTGGATAGATATGGCACATATAGTACAATGTTTGAATAAACTAGATGCTGGTGTTTCCGAAAAGGTAATTATACTCATAGGAAAACGAAATCGATTTTTATAATTAATGAATATTTATTTTGATAAGATTTGTTTAATGTCTCGAGATGAACAAAGTATGTTGGTTGTTTCGTATGCTGAATTGAAACAATGTCTTGAACAATCATTTCTCGAAATTCTAAATGCTTCACCTGTTAAAAAAGATTTAATCGACGGTGTTGATGATAAATTATATTTAAAATGTGAAGCTGACAAAAAATTGTGAAATAATGTTGTATAACTGATGTAGGTACAACACAATTATAGTTTTATAACATTTCTCCTCAACCCTATCCCGTATCCATCATCACCCCACTAAAAACAAAAAAAAACAACAATAATACAAGAAAAATTGAAATGTTTACAATAATATTTGTTTTTTACTTTGAAAAATTTTGTATTTGAACGGAAAATTTATTTCATTTCTTTTGCATTGAGTTGATTTTATTTTAAATATTATTGCAAACATTTTCATACTGTTATTTTTTTCAAAAAAATTTTCGAGAAGATATTTTTTCTATGTTGTATTTATTTACAAAAAAAAAATAATAAAAGATACAAAATATGTTTCGTTTTTCACTCTTCATAAACAATAATTCAAATTTCCCGGCAATGTCTTCAATATTTGACAGACAATCGCATTATTTTGACAGCTGTCACTTGATTGTTCTCAAATTAGTGATTTTTTATCATCAATTTTATAAACAATGTAAACGTTCAATTAGAAAAAATATTAATTTTTGAATTATTCCAATAATTTCATTTGAATTGATTATCATATAAATTATTAATAATTAGGGTATACTATAATTAGATTAGATTGTAAATTTAGTTTATACTGAAGGGTGTGAAGTGATATTGTTTGATGAAAACAGTAATTGATAAAATTTGACGAAAAACGTCATAATGGCAGATAATCAAGAGGCTGGACCGTCAGGTCAAGATGGTAAATTGAAATAATAGAATCAATATCTTGTTTATTATATCAATAATTTTTTTATCAAATATTTTAGAATCATCGTTCAATGACTCAGATATCGAATGTAATCAAAGTGTATGTTCTGATACACATAGTGATAATACAACAATATCAGAAATGACTGAAAAAAGTAGCGTATCTGCATCAACAATACATGCAACATCATCAATTGATGATTATGTTGATATACAAATACTACAACAACAAAATAATGATAGAAAACAATACGGTACAACAATACCAATATCAACAACATCAACACCAATTTTGAATCGTACATTATTATTGCCGTGGGGTGTACATAAAGAATATGCACCTCAAAATGGTAATAACAGTAATAATATTAATATAGATACAGATATACGTCCTGGTGAATATGTAATGAGAAGTTTATTTCATAATTTCACAATAATGGCTGAGAAGAAAATTGAATCGGTAATGAGCGAACCACAAGAGAAACCATTATCGAAATTATTACAACGTGGTGAAGATCAACAATTCGATCAATTATTAAGTGCATTTGGTAGTGTTGCTGAACATTGCTTACCATCATTATTGAGAGCTTTATATTCATGGTATGAACGACAGATGGCTGATGTATCATATCATGAACAAAAGAAAGCCGATATAAAACAAAAAAGTATCATTTATATGGTTGCTGGAAATTCTACAGAAACTGTCGAACGGTCTGAAGTTGATATACAAAAAGAAAAAAGAGATTTAGCTGTTGAATTTATATTTTGTTTAGTATTGATTGAAGTTTTAAAACAATTGTCATTCCATCCAGGACACGATGATCTAGTTCAATACATCGAGAATTTAGCTTTTAAACATTTCAAATATCGCGAAGGGTATGTTTCAATCTAATATTATTGTTTTAGAAATTATTATTATTATTTTTTTATGTAGAATCCAGAATAATCCTAATGGGAGTAATATCCATATGATATCCGATTTGTATGCTGAAGTCATTGGAGTATTGGCACAATCACGTTTCCAATCAGTCCGTACGAGATTTATGAATGAATTGAAAGAATTACGTTCGCGTGAAGCTAGTCCTCATACAACACAAAGTATAATCAGTTTATTGATTGGTATGAAATTTTTCCGTGTTAAAATGGTACCAATTGAAGAATTCGAAGCTTCATTTCAATTTATGCAAGAATGTGCCCAATATTTTCTAGAAGTCAAAGATAAAGATATTAAATATGCATTGGCTGGTTTATTTGTTGAGATTCTTGTTCCGGTAGCTGCAGCTGTTAAAAATGAAGTTAATGTACCATGTTTGAAGAATTTCGTTGAAATGTTATATTCACAAACTTTAGATGCCAGTACAAAATCGAAACATCGTCTAGCATTATTTCCATTAGTTACATGTTTATTGTGTGTTAGCCAAAAACAGTTTTTCTTACAAAATTGGCATTATTTTCTAGCTATGTGTTTATCGCATTTAAAAAATCGCGATCCGAAAATGTGTCGAGTAGCATTAGGTGAGATATTTCTTTTCAATTGTTATTACTATTTTTATTAATTTATTATTTATTTGTTTCAAGAATCTTTATATCGCTTATTATGGGTTTATATGATTCGTATAAAATGTGAAAGTAATTCAGCAACACAATCCCGTTTACAAAGTATAGTGAACTCATTATTTCCAAAAGGTTCAAAAAGCGTTATTCCACGTGATACTCCATTGAATATTTTTGTTAAAATTATACAATTTATTGCACAAGAACGTCTAGATTTTGCAATGCGTGAAATTGTATTCGATTTATTATCAGTTGGACGACCAATCAAAATTATATTAACACCAGAACGTATGAGCATTGGTTTGAGAGCATTTTTAGTTGTTGCTGATAGTTTACAACAAAAAGAAGGTGAACCGCCAATGCCACGTTCAGTTGGTGTATTACCAAGTGGAAATACATTACGTGTACGTAAAACATTTTTAAATAAAATGTTAACAGAAGATACAGCACGTAGTATTGGAATTAGTGCTTATTTCCCACATGTTCGACGTGTATTTGTTGATATATTACGTGCATTAGATCAACAATATGGCCGGCCATTAATGATGACAAATACGCAAAATTTGAATAAAGAACCTGATGAAATGATAACTGGTGAACGTAAACCTAGAATTGATCTATTTCGTACATGTGTAGCAGCTGTACCACGTTTAATACCAGATGGTATGACTGGTAGTGAATTAGTTGATTTATTAAGTCGTTTAACTGTACATATGGATGAAGAATTACGTGGTTTAGCTTATCAAAGTTTACAAACTTTAGTTATTGATTTTCCTGATTGGAGACAAGATGTTTTATGGGGTTTAACACAATTCCTTTCTAAAGATGTCTTAGATACATTCCCAACATTAATCGATAATGGTTTGAAAATGATTTTAACATTATTATGTGCATGGAAAGGTGCTCTAGTAAATAATCAAAATCAATCAACAAAAACAAATAATTTAGATAATAATAATTCGAATCGTCGAACTGATAGTAATAATCGTTCCGAATCAACATCATCAGTTTTACATTTAATTGAAGCATTATCATTAGTTATGTTATGTAATTATCGTATAACAACACGTCGTGTATCTGTATTGATTTTAAAAGAGATCAAATCTTTATTGAAAATATTGAATTGTTCAAATGATGATTCAGTTATTGATATTATTGATAAAGCATGTCCGAAAATTATTGAAAAACTATTACCACAATTACCACCAACTGAAAAACAAGCAATCCAACAAGCATCACTAATTGATTTACAATGGTTAGCTGATCGTAACACATCAATATGGAATGCCGGTTTAACTGAAGATGGTTCAATAAAAAGCGGTGCAACTTATATATTTAACGTATCAGATCCATGGAGTATTTGTTTATTTAGTTTCTTAGAAGTCGATTATTTATTAACATTGTGTCAATCGACAATAGCACAATCATGGCCAATTGTTTTTACACGTTTAAATGCTTTATTTTCTGTTGTTGATCCAACACCAGTAAATGATAATCGTGCATCATTATTACGTAGTTCAACAACATTAAAAAAACCACCAACTGGACGTGAACAATATATGCATTTATGGAAAAATTATATAACATTTGCTTTTCGTGTTGTACCGCATTTATCAAATCCAATTGTACGTTGTGCTAGTCCTGATTTAAGTTTAAGTTCATCACCGGATAGTTTAAATACAGAAAAATCTGATAATAAATCAACAACAACAATATCAACAACATTAACAGGAGGATCAACTACAACAATAACAACAACAACAAATACGTCACCAACAGCTTTATATAAATTGATTGTTCCATTATTGCGATGTGAAGCTAGTGATGTACGAGATGCTGCAGCTTATGCTGTTGGAAATATCAATAGAGAAGCTTGCCGGTTTGTATTTTGATTCTATTTTAATAATTAATCTATTAAAATTGCTTTTTTTTAGTGATTTAATGGAAGAATTAGTCGTTTATATGCGTGAAGCTATCGATAAAAAACAAGAAAATGTACGTCGTCGTCGACGACGTGACGCTCTACGTTTACATTTAATGCGAACATTAGAATATATAGCAGAAAATGATACTTTCAGTATCAATTCTTGTATATTAGATAAAGATACTCAATCATTACATCCACCAATTGTTGAATTTATTGATGGTGTACGTTATTATCTTGAAAATGAACCAGATAAGACTTCGAATAGTGTTAAAGATCTGACTTTACATTTTGCCTATTTTTTAAAGAAATTAATAAAAAGTTTCAGTCGTGAGTATTAAATTAAAATACAATAATAATTCCATTTATGATTGTCTTGTTTCAGTGGAAGCTTGTCGTAGCTTATTGTCACGTAATTTACGTAAAAATCTGTTTATATTATTTTCATATTGGGCTGGTAAATACGGTTTAACTGATATGAATCATTATAACGATCCTAATGATATCAATAATAATAAATTAGAATTTATATCATTACAAGCAATGAGTGCTGTATTATGTTGTGGGCCATATTTTGATGTTCATGAATTATTAGAAGATAATTCACTATATCAATGGTTGAATATATTATTAAATAGTAATGATGATAAAGTTTATAATTTAGCTCAAGAAACTATAATATTATTATTGGAATCAAATCCAGATGTTGGCTCATTATTAGATTGGGTTGTTGATAAATGTTATACAGGTACCTGTTCGGTTGCTGATGGTTGTTTTCTAGCATTAGCTACAATTTTTAGTGCACGGTATTTTTCTTTAATATTATCATTATTATAATTTTATAATTGATTATTTTTTATTACAGAGAGTATCCTTGTGATCATT
Source organism: Stenodera caucasica (assembly GCA_037414795.1). Classification (NCBI taxonomy): domain Eukaryota; kingdom Metazoa; phylum Arthropoda; class Insecta; order Coleoptera; family Meloidae; genus Stenodera; species Stenodera caucasica. The sequence goes on along the minus strand of JAZBGZ010000281.1, from coordinate 21,767 downwards.
ATACAGCAATAATTAATGTAACATTGATGAATACAGGTTGTCCACGACCATCAGTACGTGATACAGCATTACAATTATTACAATTATTGGATAAACGATTTTTTGGTACAATTGGACCATTAGCTGAAAGTGATTTAGCTGAAGGTGATAAAGGTCGTAGTACTTTAGATACTTTATTAGCTACAACTTATTGTCGATCACAAGTTCATCTATCACGTCAATTAGCTTTATTACATCCTGAATTGACAATGCCAATGTTTTCAGGTTATTTAGTTTTTTATTATTATAATTATTATCAATAATAATATAATTGTTGATTATAGAGATAACTTATAGATTTCAATCGGCTCGTCCAGAAGTCCGTCAATTATTATTACAATATTTATTACCATGGCTACATAATATGGAATTAGTTGATCCAAATATACCACCATCAACTCAATATACTTATCAATTTTATAATAATGAGAATGGACGTACACGTAAAGAAGGTTGGGGTTCAGCTGAAGCTACTGAAATGGTTCTAAATAATATATTTTATATAACAGCAAAATTCGGTGATAATCATTCGAAAGAAATTGAAGAAATTTGGGCAACTTTATGTACATCATGGCCAAATAATATGAAAGTAATCATTAGATATTTGATAATAATATCGGGAATGGCACCAAATGAACTTTTACCTTATGTGAGTTGATTTAATTTTTATAATTCTTTTCATTAATTGTTTATATTTAAGACGAAACGTGTCGTTTTGTATTTGGCACGTGTCCAACCTGTACGTTTACTTGATGAAATGATGATGGAATTACAAACTGTAGAAACATTAAATTGTTTAATTGAACGTACAGAAACACCGCCATTTTATCGTTTAACTGTAATGAGAAAAACATCAAGTCATTCAGATGGTACAAATAATGGTAGTAGTGGACAAATTGATTCGAATACAGGACGACAAGATTTGAATATTGAAAAAGGTACAATCCATACAAAACGACATAGTGGCGAAGATCCATCGAAATTAATAACAGCAACAACATCAACAACAAATTCAAATGAATATAATAAATTAAAATGTATCGATGATACAACATTATCATTATCACAACAATTACAACAACAACAGGATGATGATAATTTGAAAGATAATATTCCAGTACCACAACCACATCCATTACCAATGCCTGAATATGGTGGCTATTTTGCACCATTAACTGAATATTTACCAGATAGTTCACAACCAATATCGAGTTTTCATCGTTGTAATGTTGGCGTTATGTTATTATGTGATGTTGTTATTGATGGAATTGAATTAGACTGGACTATTCATATACCGTTAATGTTGCATATATTGTTTTTAGGTTTAGATCATACAAGACCATTAGTTTATCAACATTGCAAACAATTATTATTGAATTTATTAGTTGTTTTAGCACAACATAATGATCATTTAACTGTTGCACATTTATTATTAAATAATAAAACAAATCAATTAGAATTGGGATTGACAACACCACAAATACCAATATTAAAACATAATTTTACTGAACCAGGGTCAACATTATTATTATATTGGGATCAACAAATCAATAATAATTTAATTAATGATTTGAACAAAACAAAAACAGTACTTGAAGAAAGTATAAATAATCGAGAAACAACAATACCTCCGGTTATAATAACACCAGAAGATTCACCTAGTGTGACAACATCAACAACAACTAATACAACTGCAACAACAACTACAACAACAACATCAGTAACAGCTATAAGTAATCAAAAATTGGAAATAACAGCTTCAATTATAATAAAATCATTAATTGATTATTTAAGTAAACAAAATAGCCCATTATGGAATTATGAAGATATAACAGCAAAATTATGGACAATAAAAAGTGCTGAACAAATTGATATATTGTTACAACATATATTGAAAATTGTTCAATATTCATTACCAAATGCACATATAAATGAACGTTGGTCACAAACAGCCTTACAATTAGGCTTAAGTTGTTCATCACGTCATTATGCTGGACGTTCATTACAAATTTATCGTGCCTTAAGAGTACCAATAACATCAAGAATGTTATCAGATATCTTAAGTCGTTTAGTTGAAACTGTAGCTGAACATGGTGAAGATATGCAAGGTTATGTAACTGAATTATTATTAACATTAGAAGCTGCTGTTGAATCATTAGAATCTGATTTTCGTCCATTAGATTTTATGAGAGATTTCTTTAAATCAACACCAAATTTAAATAATAAAGAATTGAAACAATTACAACAGCAACAACAACAACAACAAAATCATCAACATCAATATGATCCATCAACTGCAACAATATTAAATTATTCGATGCAACAAGGTCATACTCGCAGTACAAGTTATTCAGTATCTTATTGTTTACGTAAGAATTTATCATCACCTAATGACAATAAAGAACGTAATCGTTTAAATAATAATGCAGAAATTGAACATAAAAGTAAATTTTCACCAAATTTATCACGTTCTAGATCAGCACAAAGTTTAAAATTATTGAGTGATACAGCACAACAAGATGATAAATTAACAATATTATCGCAATTATTTTGGTTAGCTGTATCATTATTAGAATCAGATTATGAACATGAATTTTTATTGGCTGTACGTTTATTAGCAAGAGTTATGAATCGTTTACCATTAGATCGTCCAGATGCTCGTGATAAAGTTGAAAAATTACAACAACAATTACGTTGGAACTCATTTCCAGGTGTTCATGCTCTATTATTGAAAGGTTGTACACATCCGAATATTTATGAACCAGTGGCTGCTTTATTATCACAATTAACACCATTATTAAATTTAGTTGTGATTGATCCATCTCAAGCTATAGCATTTCCAATGAATGTGATTGCATTATTACCGTATATGCTGTTGAATTATGAAGATGCCAATGAAATTTGTATAAGAAGTGCTGAGAATATATCGCAAGTATGTATTGAGAAGAGTAAAAAATTGGAAAATTTGGGTACTGTAATGAATTTATACAGTCGACGTACATTCAGTAAAGAGAGTTTCCAATGGACTAAATGTGTGATTAAATATTTATACGATACATATTCGCATTTGAGTTTTAATATGTTGACGTTTTTGATTGAAGTATTGGAAAAAGGACCAAATAATTTACAATTACCAATACTAAATATTATACACTGTATTTTACATTATGTTGATTTGACAACTCAACAAGCCCAACCAATTAATACAGATTTATTACGAGTTATTGTCAAATATATTGAAGGTGTACATTGGAAAGAAGCATTGAAAATTTTGAAATTAGTTGTAACAAGATCAAGTTCACTAGTTGCACCACCTGTTGTTACAACAACACAACAACAAATTAATTATGATAATCAAATAACTATAATAACAAATCAACCAACAGTAATACCAACACCACATCCATCATTTAATGATGATAATATATTTACGAAGAAAGAACTACCAGGACGTACAATGGAATTTACATTTGATATGTCACAAACTCCAGTAATAGGACGTCGATTTTTCAATAATACCAACAATAATAATGGTAATAATAATAATAATAAACCAATAACAACAATGGATGATATAAATAATGCTACAAGTATAATAAATAGTAGTATTGGTGGTAATAATAATAATAATGGTAATAATAATGTGTTGACGCCTCGTCGTTCATGTTCATTGAGTCCAGCTGATGTAACTCCACAAACTGGATGGAAACGTCCATGGATGTCGCAAGGACGTGTTCGTGAATGTTTAGTTAATTTATTAACAACATGTGGACAACGTGTCGGTTTACCAAAAAGTCCATCAGTTATATTTAGTCAAACATCCGATATAATTGAACGACAATCAAGTATGGCATCAAGTACAGAAGAAATGTCAGGTGGTAATAATGATATTAGTGGTGGTTCGAAACGTGATGATGCAGCAACTGAATTTGGTGTTTTTAAAGATTTCGATTTTCTCGAATATGAAAGTGAAAGCATTGAAGTAACTATTATTATTATTATTTTTATAAATAAAATTGTTAATAATTATACAATTTTTAGGGTGAAAGTACTGATAATTTCAATTGGGGTGTACGTCGTCGTCCATTAAGTCAAGGTGAAGAAGAACATCCAAGTTTAAAACAACAATTAGAAGATAGTTGTAGTGAGAAAACACCAATGTTAACTGTACGTAAACGTTTATTAACTGAAGAATCTTCAGATGATGAAGTTGGCTCTGAATCGCCATTAGATGAAATTGTTGTTGCACCAGAATTTGATCATAGTGCAGGTGATAGTAATGCTGCATTTCCACCATCATCACTTGTTTTACGTGAACATACATCTCAGATATTATCAAGTGCTAGATCTGATACTAGGTATATTAATTTTTCCAATTTTTATATAAAAGAAACGTTTAGTAATTAATTTTTTTTTTTTATTTTTTTTAAATAGTGGATCAAGTACTGGAGATTTGGGTGAAGTTACTCCATGCAACACATCACCGAATCTATCAGGAATTTTAACAATTCGTCCATTAACGAAAAATGATGTATTAGAAAATTGGACGAATTTTATACAGAATAATATGATACAAATTTCAACAAATACATTGAAATTTTTCCACCAGCTACAAAATTTGATTAAAGTATATTTATTTCAATTATTTTTATTATTAATTTAATAATTATAAAATATTTTTAGGAGGTTTGTAATTCAACGATTGAAATAACAAAAGAAGCATGTTTTTATATGTTACAATCAACTGTAAGTGGTTTACCAACAATCAAATTGATTTGTTGTCGTTTAAATTCAATGATCGATATTATAACGTATCGTATTCTACCATATAATTTAATTTGGTTCAATTCATCTGCTTTAAATAATACAAAATTTATTGAAAATCTAAAATATGGAATGTTGGAAGTTCAAGAACATTTAGAAACGTTCTGTGATAAACGGGAACAAACAGCTATAGTAAATATTCTATCAAAATTGATTATTTGATTATTAATTAGAATTAATTTTAGTATTGTAATGCAGTGAAGGCAACATTGAAAATTGATTTTGTAACAGCCCAGCATTCAACTTTAGTCCATCATGAACATTATTTATTAGATTTAGGTAGATCATTATATAAATTATATTTCCAGTTATTATTATTGATAGAATCTGGTAATAAAATTATATTAACGTTATATAATACATTAATACAAGCTGAGGTAATTCAATTTATATTATAAAAAAACTATTTACTGATTAATTATTAATTTCCAGCTAAAAGATATAACATTGGATATTATGTTAATAAAAAATTCATTGAAACGTTATGCTGAAGATAATGAAGCTGATGGTGGAACTCCATCACCACCTATTCAGGCATCATCATCACCTTTAATAACAATTCAAGATTTAAATATCTATAAATTGATTGAATCAGAAAAATATTCAACTGTTTTAACTTATTATAAATTGAATCGTGATGAATTAATTAAAGACAATGAAGATTCATTTGATAAAACAAATGATGTTCGTACAATATTGAATTTATATTGTAAGAAAATCATTGAAGAAAGACCAGGTTTTGTTTTTGTTTTTCAACTATAATTTCTCTTTTATAATTGAATATTGTTTTATTGTAGATTGTTTTATTATGACGAATCAAGAAGGCGATTTGGCTGATATTTTCGGAAGATTGTTTCAAGTTTCTGCTGCTATATCAGATTTAGAAAGTGTCATCAAAAATACAACAACACAACTTGAAAAATCGACAGATAGTAAAATTTAAGACGAAATAATTATTACTGAAGTAGATAATTTAATTGAGCCTGATTTTAAATTTGAAAAGGTTCAAGTACTTCCTAAAAATATTAAAAAAGGAACTGTTACACTGTTACATTAGCAAAATTAGAGTTGTAAAAAATTGATTGGAGAGTTATAATAACTGAAATCTATAATTAAGTTTAATTTATTGAAAATAATTACTATTGGAAAGCTATAATATTTAATACAATTTTAATAAAGCACAATACTGAATTAATGAGTTAATGGAGTTTTGTATGGAATGACTTGTTTGATCAACAATTTTCATTTATAAATAAACGAATATAAAGACCAAATTATGAAGAAATAGAACCCATAAACTAGACTTTTATGAAGAACGAATAATCTAAAATGTTATTGATTTAATTTAAATTGAAATTTTGTTTTAGAAATAATTACAATTTTTGTTGTATCCGGCATCGTGGTAATGTGGATAAGTCTTCTTTCATCAAATATTGTCGAGCGCCCAAAACAGCTGTTTTCATGTAAGTTTTAACATCCATTGCTTTAAAATCCATTGGTAAAACTTTACGATCGTCCTCAGTCAAGTAATTGTCATTTAAACTTATTGAATTTGCACTTTTTATAATCCAAGGTCGGACACCGAAAAATTCCAATTGATTTAAACCATCATGGATCTTCTTTTGTACTCGTATCATACTAGAATTTTAAGATAATTTATTATGGGTTATTATCGATAATATTGATTGAATTACAATCGTTTTTGGCCAAATATAAATAATAATAAATCGATGAAAAAAGCTGGTAACCAATGTAGAAAAATACACATAATCGTATGCTGTAATTTTGTTGATCTGATATCGCCGTCTGGATACCAGATTTGCATTTCAAATGGATATTCATAGGCGATTTCGCGACCCATATCCAAAATATCGCCCATCCGTATCGGAACTACTTCATCTTGAGACAAATTGTACACGGGAATCGTCTCCGGTCTATCAATTAAAAAAAATTATAATTAATTCATGTTAGATTCAAATTTATTATAATTACTTGGGATTGTTGCCCAATTTTTGGGCAATAGTAATGGCAACATTAATCGCCCCATCAACCGGTACAAAATGTTGTCGATTCTCTTTTTTAGCATACATTGAACGTATTACACCTTTACCAGCGCCTACTAATAGACCCATTGGACCATTCAAACTGTCCACCCATCCCGGTAATGGTTCAAAAGCGGCCGGAATCACTGGACCATATAAAATTTTAATTGAAATATTTTCAAAATTAATTCAACAAAATTTTACCAATTGATGGTCGAAGTATACAAATTGGTAAATTCTGGTATTCTTCGGCTACTAGATTTTCAGCTAATCGTTTCGTATAAGTGTAAGTATTTGGATGTGGGGCTATTAGGGCCTGTTTGGCACGTTCTAGGGCTTCGTTATCCATCCATCTGGCTACATCAACGATATTACGTGGATTTTCACGACCTGGATAAATCTAATAATTTTCATTAAAAGTGGGAAAAAAAAAATGTGAAAGTTCTTAATTAATTATTTCTATAAATTATTAAATAATATATTTGTACACTTTTCTAAGCTAGAGGATTTTTCAATTAAAACTTTCTCTTCATATTTGGAAATAACAAACTAGAGTACCTTTTCCTCGAAAATTTCTATATCAGGCGAACAAAATGCTGTACTGAAATGGACAAAAGCTGATAGATTTTTACATTGTTTGGCAACATCGAGAATTTTCATAGTCCCACCGACATTTTGTATAATTGCATCTTTTAAAGTTGCGTCCAATTTTAGAGTTGCAGCAACATGAAATATAACATTAACATTCTCAATCAGCATTTTCAAATCGGCTTGATTGAAGTCTTCGCTGTTTAGATCATCAATAACCGGTATAATTTTCCTGATTGAATTTGGTTGTGATTTCCGTAAACGCTCAAACATCTAAGCAAAAATGGCACGAAATGAAAAAGGAAATATTTTCACTTGTAAATTAATTTCTAATATTTACCGGCAATTGCCACATCATTTCTATGCGTTTTTCCGGCATACATCCACGTTTCGGACGGATCAAAATATAAATATTTCCAATTTCCGGACAGCTATATAATAATTTTTCTAGTAGGATTTTACCCATAAATCCGGTAGCACCGCTAATGAAAATTGATTTACCATTATACCATCTCATTATTGGACTTTTATTGCTGTCATTATCCATTTTTAGGTTTTGAATATCTAAGAAATTTAGAGTTTTTCATTGGAGATGTTTTTGTTTTTTATCTGATTCAAGATTAGAAAGTTGCATTTCCACTTTCCAAAATTTAGGCTATTGTTGTGGTTCAACATAGTTTTAACGAGGACATGGATTTGATAGATGAAGTGATTAAAAAAACAACGAAATTTGCATTTGTTGTTTTCGAATAATTCCTTGGACAGGCGATCATTTAATTTTCAAGGCCTTATTCTAATTTGAATTTTTACAAATTTTCCACAAATGCAAATGAATTGAAGATGGAAAATAAGTAATTAACAATAAAAAAACACAAGCTCAAAATATTCTCAATAAAAATTGAATCCTATTTGCTTTGTAAATATTTAATAATAATAATAAATACTCACTACTATTTATTGTATATTTGAATAAGTCTTCACCAAAACAAACACAATTGACGATTATTAAACCAACAATTGTTGGACTACCTTTCTCTTTAGAAGCCGATCTAAGACTGCAATCATTTGGATCATATCATCATATTTCTTTAAAAAAATTCAACATACACGCGATTTACTTAACGGCGCCTATAATTTTGGTTTTAATGAAACTCTATTTTTTATGACAACCAATTAAAAATGCAGCTTTCCTTCTGAAAATTTTAACCAACGAACCCTGACTTTGTCAGTGAAAGCCGGAAATTTGTATTTATGTCTAAATAAATACTAATAACAAATAAAATAATAAAATAGAAGAAACTGGACCTACAACAATTACTTATAACTTTTCTCAGACGATCTACTTATAAGAATAACGTTAGATCCTTATATACGCTTCATTATAAAATAAAAATTAAAGATGCATTTACAGTAATAAAATTTATTGATGAAAGTCTAATAAATTACAATAATCACCCAGGACAATGTTTAATTGAAATTACCTTTATTACGCAGTATAATTTTATGTGCAATTAAATAATAATAATACCAATTATTTAGTTACAAGGTATTAATCATGTAAATTTCAAATTTACCGCAGGAATCTATTTTGAATCAAGCAGGAATAATGGCGTATTTGCTAGTTGTAGCGATGATACGTTATCATATCTAAATAAAATTAATGATAAGTGGGTTAATATGATATCTATTTGTTTTCGATCTCATCAATTTTTACCAATAAAATTCTTGATGAATTCAAGTTGATTATTTATTAGTGTTCAATAATTAGGAGCTTCAATTAGTCATTGTTATTTGACAATGCTGTTGTTTTGACAGACACCAGTTGACATATCTCAGTATGGAACGTGAACGTGAAAATCTAACCCTGTGAAGTTTAATTTTTTTTATTATTTATAAATATATTAGTAGAAATGTTAAGTTTTCAGTGAATTTATTAAAACAATGTTAATACAACAATGAAATAATCAAAGAATTTAGAATGGATGTACATGAAGCCGTATGTATAGAAATAAACGTGCAATATCATCTCTATCTCTCTCAAATACTCTAGAACTCTAGATTATTGAAAGATTATTTTACAAAATTTTGTAAAATTGCATAATTTTACATCATCTATTATTGTTATATAAAAATTTCTATAGTGAGATTTTGTTAAAATTTGTTTTTAGTGTAATATTTCCTTTCTGGATTTGACCGATGTAGATGATCTGGAACAACAGGAAATCTTATCTTCCCTCCATTCAGCCAATTCAAATGTACAATTACCATGGTCGACGAAAACAACAACAACAACAACAAAATCATCAACAACAACTAAAACTCATCAACGTGCCGGTATAATTTTAGTTTCAATTATTATAGTCTTTGAGGGAAAACAAACGATAAAATATCAAAATTATGTTGTTTTTATTCTAGATAATCCTCCAAATGGAGGTACGGTAACACCGACAAATCAAATTGATACAGATAAGGGGCAATTTCAACATCCACCACAATCTTTATTATCACAACCTCATCAACAACCAACAAACACTTCTATATATCCTGAACATGTGAATTTCACAACAATCCATCAACAACCATATTTGTTATATCCAGCACCACCACCGAATTATCACCATCCTCATCATCCTACTGTTATTATGAATAATGTCACATTCGCTACACCAATACCTGTATTAACAACATCACCAGCTTATATCAATACTACATATATGACATGTCCAAATCCTGGAGGTGGACCACCGACAGCAACTAATCCATGTTTCTATCCAGAACAGCCAAATCAAATTTATGTCACACATCCTGTTATTAATGCAACAGAACAAGTGTCTTGTAATACGAATC
>JAZBGZ010000280.1:35828-58669 GCA_037414795.1 Stenodera caucasica | reverse complement strand
ATCAAATTATTTTAAAATGAATTGAAAAGAAAGACAAACTAAATTAATTTTTTCCTTTTGTTATTATATTATACAGTCTGTCCCGTTGAAGACTTAAAAGCTGTAAAAAAGGCTTTTTTTGTCAAAATTTTGGATTTTTTTTCAAAATTAGAAATGGTATTTTTTTTTTGGGGTGTTTTGAGACTTGAAGTAATTGCGTACCTATTTTGGAAAGGGGTCAAATTGGCATCAACTTTTTTAATTGAAGTCAAAAAATAAAAATTCATATGAAAAATAAATCAGGGGGATGTCATACGTACGTTGACAAAAAATCGTCAAAAATTTTTTTCAAAAATGATCAAAAAAAAATTAGAAAACGTTGAATTAAACAGGTAAAATTGATTGCTAGAAACAAATAAGTTATCAACCATGGCCTAGCTAGCTCCAATGATACTTTATTATTTTCAGCTGTAGGGTCAACGAAAAATGCGTAGAGAAAATGGCAACTGAATTGTTTTTATTTGAAAATCAGCAAACCAGTGTGAATAAGAATAATTTCATTGAATAACAAACAAATCTAACAACAGAAATAATTTGAGCTAAAATTCATAGCCAACCATTGAATTTTCGATGATTTTTAGTACTGAACATTGATGACATGTCTTTAGTTATTCGAGTTTTTCTTGAAAACAACAAAGTTTTTCGAAAAATAACTAGAGTAAGAAAAGTTTAAGAATTAAATTGGCCACAAAATGAAGTGATAAAATTTCAAGTTCGCCAACAGGTTGAAAAATTCTGTCACTTTTCAAGGGTGCATCACCCCTAATCAACCCTTTAGAATGCTCCAATTGATCTCTACTAACTATCGATTTATAGCTCTTGGTACATTCATAACGTGTACCAAATTTGGTTTTCTCAAGTTGAAGAATTATTGAGATATTGATTTTTTTCAAAATTTGAAAACCTTCTTTGAAGGCTTATAACTTCTTAGGGGTGCAACTTGGTATATGAGTAAGTTGTGTTAAATCACCATATTTTGGGTTCCCCTATATGCTCCTGCTCTGTGTCGGTTCTTATGCGAAACACCCTGTATATACATATTTGTTTATTATAACAAATTAAATAGTATATTGAATAGGAAATTTAAATCAGGACAACTTTGCTAATTTGGATAATGCAATTATATTTCAAATAAAATAAATAAGAAAAAACTGATTTGATATGCACTTGGTTAATGCCCGTTTTCTTCACTCGTAGATAAGTAAATGCATGGGATAACTAAACCGGTACTATAAGTAGAGCTGTTTCGTAAACCAGTTTGAAAACAATGGAATCCCCAGTTTAACCGGAGAGGATAGCTAACTACGAGTGAAGAAAACAGGCATTAGTGTTAGTGACATCAAGCCAGTCATCGGCCTTTCTTTCCATCAACAACCAGATTCTATTATTTACTCGATTAATATCAATAATATAATATTTGAACAATAGGTAGAGGCAGGTATAAAAATAAAAAATTATAAAACCACTCAAATAGATTTTGATTAAATACCGGTACCTAATAATAATTTTCGAAAATCTAATCTAGATTAAAAAATCCGCCGTTTGTAATGATCCGATTTGCATCAATTCAAAAACCACAAAATAAGATCCCGTTACAGGTCCGGCTTCATTCTCTAATTTTACATGATATGTCGTGGTAATTTTGTTGATTGATATTGTTATCATAAACTCAAATATGAATCATTCATTATTATGCCGAAAACAAACAAAATGAAAATTTATTGCTGGCAAAACCAGTACAGTGTAATTGTTCTTTTATGCGATGTGATTCATAGACATATTGGCTTGATTTGAGTTCCAATTGTATTATACTTTTATTTGATGTGTTGTTAAGGACTGTAACATCAATGCAAATTTTTTTTTATTCTTCAAAAAACAACAATTGAGCCTCACATTATTTTTGCAAAATTTCGACAATAATTGCGTGAGTCATTTGTCAATTTTCAGGTCGGCGCTCCCGCAGGAAGGAGTGTCCACTTTATTGTTGTCGTCGTTGTTATGTTGTTTCATATACCGGTCCTTCCTAGTGATTTGCGGTTTTCAAAAAATATACATACGATTGTACACATATGTATGTAAAATACGAGACAGTTTTACAAATTCCTCTAACCTTATTCACTGCCATTAATTGAAAAACTTTCAAATCTCGGGTATTCCCGAGATAATGGCGTAAATGATTTTATAATCAAAATTCTGATCGTTATCGACATTCAATAAAAATAGATAAAAACAAACAAAACACATACACTTACATCATTAAATTATGTTAATTCCATATTCGATATGTATAGGAAAGTTTATTTATAATCTAATTCATTTTATATTAAATTAAGTACCTTACTTATTATCATCATTATTATTATTGGTAACTGATCAAAAATCGTAAAATATTTTTATTCCCAAATTTATTAAATTTTTATTTGCAATTTTTACAACTATCCATAAAAATACAGGATAACATTTTAATGACAATTCAGAAAATTATTTCTCTCATAATAATAAAAAAAGAAAATGCAACAATAATCTGACAAGATATTATTCAACTTGAGCAATAAAAATAATAATAATTTTCAGGGTGGAAAGTGGAAGCAGAACCCTTTTGAGAGCTTGGTAACTTTTCAACTATTCAACTCACAATTAGGAAAGCTGAAGATCAACTTGTATTAATTGTATTATACATACATATAGATTACATGTGTCCATAAACGTAATCTTGATTAAATTATTCTTTTTATTCAATCCAAAACTACATAGGTATAATAAATGCGTTAATATGTAATGTAATGTAATATAATGTATGTTTGTATTCCTGAATCACTATACCTATGCAATATGGGTGAATTTTGAAAAAATTAGTGTAGTTTTGAATGATAATTTCTCGAAAACAAATGAAAAATTATTGATAATTTGAGAATACATCCCTAACTTTGTAGAGAATGAGCATTTTAATTAGAAAGCCAATAATAATGATGCAATTTCACATTGCAATTTTGCTCTAGTTTCTCAATAATGAAAAATTTGACTACAAGCAATATTTCGATTATGATTACAACATGCATTCATTGATAAAATTATTTCATTTGTTATGTTATCATTGTAATAATTAATAATTATTATTTAATTATTTAAATACAATGTTTGGACTTTGACATGACCATTGTATTAAAAACAAGTCCACTAAAATATAGGAATACGAGAATCTCGCAAATACTTACAATACTTATTATTGTACTTCATGAGAGTAATAAAAAATAATTCCTTTTTTGGAATCTCCTATTATCATGAGGTGTGGAGGCATTTTCTCCGAATCTGCTGGGTCGAAAAACGTGGACTCAAAACTATTATTATTATTATTGCATCGAGTGAAAAATGTAAAATTTAACAGGGGCCTAAAAATTTAAGTTAAGCTACTGTCTAAAAGCGCCGGTTAATATACATGTATCTTCTTAGAAGAATTCTGTTTGATGAAATTTCCATAAAATCGTCAATTTTTAAGAAGCGTCACATAGTATTGGAAACTGATTAAATAACAACTTACTAAATTTGTTTAACTTCGAAAAACTAATCTTCATTTCTAGCAAATAGACTGTAATTCCACACTTACATGCCTCTCTCTTTTTATTCAAAATGAGAATAAACTGTTCCATCAGGTGAAAATTAGATCTTAATAAAGTAATTTTATTATTGGCTTTCAGTTCCAGTTGTGTAGGCAGCGGAAATGTTATTGCATGCGCCACCAATCTGATTGCAACAGTTATGTGTAGGCTAAACCTCGTCTTGTCCATTTACAGGATTCGATATTCTATTTGACCAACAAAACAAACATCAGCAGAAAAATTTTGAATATTGGCGTAATTGTTAAAAAAAAAAATTCGAAGTTTGTGGGGATGTAGTTCAGTGGTAGAGCGTTCGCTTTGCATGTGAAAGGCCCCGGGTTCGATCCCCGGCATCTCCAAAATATTTTTTTCTTTTTATTTTTGATTTTATATCAATTTTGAGCAGGAATAATTCTCATTTCGTTCTAAATATCCAAATGTAAACTAATTTTTTAGATTCAACTTGTTTATAATCATAAAATTTTATATTCCATTGAAATTTTGATAATTATTTTCCAACATGATCTACTTTTTCTATCCATCGATTGTTGTAATTTATGCTTACAATATGTTAATTCTATTGTAAAGTTGTACAACACAGGCACAATCAATCAGTAATTATCTGTTTAATGATAAACAGTGATTTAATATTTTCATTTATTTATACATATATTCACATAGTATTTATTGTTAGTCACCCAAGCTTACCCGATGCAAAAATTTATAACAATTTGATTTTAATTCCAAAATAAATTATTCACAGTTTAAATAGAAGCGAAAATTTTATACTCTATGAATCAGTATTCTTGTTTTTTTTTTTTGTACGTAATTATGTCAGCGAATGATTTTTATTAAATCAATATTCATATGTGTCACACGTTCATTCTAAGAAGTATTTTGAAATCTAAGTTCATGGATTTGAACAAACTGATCAATCTTGAGATTTTATGGCTTATTTTTCGAATGGGTTTCCATTAATTTGTCCAAATTTTTTGGAGTCAGAGATCGAATTTCCATAGCTGATAGCTGTTAGTGAATAATTATTTAGTTGAAATATATGACTTCATTTATAGTAAGTTATGTTGTTATTTTTCCCTTTCTTTTGGTTTGTTTATTTGTAGGATTGCCTACATGTAGGCTAGAAAACGGATTTATAAGATCCTAGTTACATTTACGCAAATTGAAAAATTAACAACGTTAACCGCAATTGTTTTTATCCATTTTTAGATAACCGTACAGGAAATACTGTAAAAACAACTATCATCCGTTCAATTCTACCTATCAATCTACCTACATCTATGACTATTGTAGGTGGATTAAAATTTAATTTCAAGAAAGAAAATAACTATTTAAGACTGGAACTGATTTGTGCATTTTATAAAAACAGTTATTTAATAATAATTTATAATGTGTTTCTATAACATGAAGATAGATTTTTTTATCTGAAGGACCTTCAATTGAGAAAAAATGTTTAAACTTTTCTTTTAATGATATCATGATTCTTCTATTATTTTCTTAAATAAACTTGTTGATTTTGAAATTTACAGAAATGATTAACAATTGAATAATATCTATGTGCATATTTTACCTTGCATTTGTTGTTGTTATTTCCTATTATTTATCGAAGACAATTAATAATTATTAAATACGTAGAAAATGACGAGTCCTCCCTAAAATGAAGACGATTCCTAATATTTGTTTAATATAACTGTTTTTCGCTTCTAATCGTTATTAAGAGGACTTCAAATTATCCGATAAAATTTAAAACAAAAAAAATTGGTTACATCCGTAATTGATAAAAAATATTTACTTTGATTATCTATCAGGAATTCTACGAAAATTCTTGAATTCAATAAATTGATTGTTCTGATAATATTTATTGTTTAATTGATTTATTTGTCTGTCAAATAGTTTGATTCAAATGCTTTATTTTACTTAGGAAAAAAAGACTTTAATTTGTTCTTTAATTAATAGACCTTTTTTTCCAAGTAGAATGAGTAGAACAGCAGTATCGTTAGCTAATTCTCTGATTCAATTTTCTGCGATTGGATGATTAAATTCTGAGATTATCTATTTTGACATCAATAGTTTTGTAAATTTTTTTTTGTTGGAAATTGATCAAAACCAAACCGTTTTTGCTGTTGAAATTTTATAGAAAGATCGAGGAAAAGCTCACCAAAGTTCACCGTCTCCCGCTCATACAAACTCTTCTTTCTGAGAACCCCACGCTATTTCATATACGAAGAATCTTGTGTATTAAATAAATATGTATTGGGAGGGGGACTTGAACTTAAATAGTGAGCAAGTTCGATTTAAGTAACAGTTGCGTTCTAGGCAGGAACGGGTGGCACGACTTATGAATAAATAAAATAGATACTCCCAATTAAATTAAAATTTTCAACATTCGTGAATTTTTAATTGACAATTGATACAACAGAAATTCTATCCGGCTATAGTGATTTAAGAAAGTTTGTAATTATGTGAAATTCTGTTTTCCTTTTAAGACTATTAGTTTGTTTTGTGATTTTGTTAATTAATTGTGTTTCAACAAGAATGGTTGTCAATAAAATCACAATGCCTGCTCAACCAAATATCAATATGCGTCGTGTTTTTATCAATAATAGAAAGGTATTTATAGTGTTTTTTTCTGCCAAAATTTATAATTAAGAAAAACGTCTTACGTCAATTTTCACGTTCGCCACATTTGTACCGTTTATAAAAATATACATAGGTATAGGTATGTAGTATACGTATATTATAACTTTCTATTTCCACAAAATTTAAGTTCTAGCATACGTATGAAAAGTACTCTTATTGTCAGTAACAACATTGTTTTGAGATTGATTATAAGTATTGAAGTACAGTTTACTAATTGGGGTCAAATCTATTATCTTGAGCTGTCGGAATGTCTACAATATTTTGCTTTGATGGTGGCCGATTTCTGTTGTCCTGCAAAAAAAATAACAAACGAAAATGAAAATATTGTTGATTAGTGAGTACAATTTTGAATTTGCAAAATATCATACAAATTTTGCAAATAATCTATAAATACATATTTACATTACAACTGTTTAATGCGCAAAGTACTCAGTTTGAAAATTCAAAATCAAACAGCTGTTTTCGATATTAGAAAAGTACCGTTTATCTATTCAAACATTTGTTGGCTATATATATATATATATATATATATATATATACCTATATATATACCTACATACATATGTATACCATGTATAGGTTATACCGCAATTAGAATACGGAATTCAATCTCTCACCAAATCGTACATCCATTCTATAAA
Source organism: Stenodera caucasica (assembly GCA_037414795.1). Lineage (NCBI taxonomy): Eukaryota > Metazoa > Arthropoda > Insecta > Coleoptera > Meloidae > Stenodera > Stenodera caucasica. The sequence continues at coordinate 51,735 of JAZBGZ010000280.1, read as the reverse complement.
TGATCTGTTTGAAAAGAGCTTATCTTGCTCGAAGTTGAGTCGCTAAACAACACAAAAAAATTGTACAATTGCAAAATGCAAAATTTGTAATAGGAGACTTAAATACAGGTGGCCAAAGGTCAAAGTTTTCTCATATACAATAATTACAAAATTTACAATATTTTTTAAAAAAATTTTTTATTCTACACAAAAATTGAGATTAACCAACCGGGAATTATTGTAATTAAAGAGATTATTATCCGGTCATGTCTTTATTGTGTAATTCACGTTAATTTCAACTAATTGATGTATGTATTATTAGTAAGGGCCGGATCTGAAGCAATTAACGCTCCAATGCAACTTTTTACTTGAACACCCTCCAAGCTTTTTAAATAATAAATGTGATAATTTTTATTGATTCCTCCGAATTATTCACTCTTATGAAAGTTAACGTTTGAATTATGTTTTTTGCCAGTAATACCTATTTCATGTATTTCACTTAAATTTTTAGGAAAAGTCTTTTATGAAAATTTGCTTTTTTGCAGTCGAATTTTCTATCGACTGAATTTTCAATTTTATTCTATAAAAATCTTGGTCAAATCTCTCCATTTTCGATAGTGAGTCCTCGATTCAATTTCTACAATCATAATTTCGAAAAAAATGTTACTTCCAGGGAACCGTTGAACCTTAAACTGTTGTTGTCTATTTATACATAAATGTATACATACATACATACATATATCTACATTCAATTTATATTGAATGTAGTATATGAGTTCAACAAGGACGACGTTCATATAAATGAACGTATAGGTACAGACATACATACACACATACATAGGTAAGTACATACATATAACACAAAATATAAATAATAAAATCAACTTTCATAATCAACACCCACACTATAATCACACAAAGCCAAGTTAGTAGTGGTGGTGGTTAATAAACAGAAAAAAAAAAACAAAATTAACAAAACTATTACAAAATTTATTTAAACTAATAAAGGTCGAGAAATTGTAGTTTCAACAAAAATCTTGTTGCTTTATCAACCAAAAACTTTAAAAATAAATCATAAATGGTTCCTCTCTCACTTGACCTTTGATTCAACTCAATAAATTCGCTTTATCAAGATGAATTATAGATTTTTTTTGATATCTATTTCTAACTCCAATATAGGTAATTTAGAATGAACTTTACCGGTTTTATTGATAATAATAATAATAAATAAATAAATAAGTAAAAAAAAAAAATTACGAATTAACAGACCGTTAACAAGATGATTAAATATATATTGAGCAATTTGAATTTTTTCGTACTAAGCCTTAAAAACGCCCACAATTATTATTTCAATTGAATTCTAACCCGGATGTTGATCGCGAAAATTTGTCGTCCGCTATTTGAATTTTTTATTTAAGCAGTTGAAGATCAAACAGGTTTTATTATTCTGTAGTCAAAATACAATCAAAAGATTAATGAGTTATTGTTTTGTTTTTTTTCTGCTTTTTGTTGAAGACCAGTTTTACTACGAAAATTGAAAACTGTGTAACTAAATAATGCTAGAAACATGTGGGACGAGATCGCAGCATGTTGCCCTCTTCAATTATTATTAATGTTTAGAAGAGAGGCAAAGTTCAAAGTTTTTACAGTGCAATTGTTGGATAATTCTTTTTTTAATAGCACATATTTTTGAAAAATTCCAAAACAAGAAAACAGGCTATCAATTATTATGTCAATCAGCTGACTTTGATGGACATCTCTTGAAAATATTCCCAGAATTTTATTACCTATACAATGAATCATTCTCATTCTTATGACTCATCTGCAGTGGTATTTCATTGATAACAGGATCTTAAAATAGTATAAAACGTATAGTAAATTGACTAATGTATTTTTTTTTTTTAAATGTACAATACACACAAATATGATGTTTAAGGATTGTGTAATGAACGTTTTATTGACGGATGAAGGCGGATCATCACGGTTTAAAACAAAACAAAAATCAAAAGGAAATAGGAGGTGCCACGATAATATCAAAGGGATGGGCCTGTTTTTTGAATTAAATGGCGCTCAATTCGAATTTAATTTAAATATTTCAATTTTTATTTTTGTTTAATAATATCGCAATGAACCGTGGGTGTTCGAGCAACCGAGGCGGCCTTGTATATGTATAAAACAACATACAATCGTCTGATTGCTAGATTAGTCAGTGATGGCTTGTTATGTTTCACGCGCGATCGATTCAATATTAAAACAACGTGAAAGTTGTGATTTTCAATTTTTCTGTTAATCTCCATTATCAGTAATTTGAAAAATAAAAGCAAAATTGGATGAAATTATTGTAGTAAGTAGGTTGTACATATTAAAATTTTTTAAGCAAATAGATTTTTAAATTCTTAGAATTTAATAATAAATAATTTTCGTTATGAAATTCGCGGAATATGACAAAAAAAAAAATTATTCAATTACGAAATTACAGCGATAAAGATAAGAATATCCCCTCTCCTTCTATACGCACACTTATACCTACTCCTTAAGGTATAAACTTTGAAAAAAATTCAAACGACAGGTAGATAAAATCCAGTTAGTTTAAAACTTTCATTTAGAAATGGTTATATTTATATTTAAAGATAATACAAAATGTAAAAAAGTGTCTTGTTTCTTTTGATAATTTCAAAAACTGTCGATATGTATTCAAAATCAAGTTATTATTCTGAACGTTATGGTTCCGGTCCTATGACACCGGATATCTTTGAACAACGTAAGAGATTCTTTAGTTCGGTAGGTGAATTTTGTGTGTTATATAGAAATTTCCACATAGTATTTAGGTATACAAAATACATACATAGATATATGATGTATGATTCATTGATTTTTGAGTCACGAAATTCCCATTTCGTTCAGGTTATACATATACCTATACATAGTATGCACAATATGTATGTATAACGGATATTTTATTTATTGAATGAATGCAATGTAGGAAGTCACAATTTTCCAGTGCGAAAATTTTGCAAAAAAAACTAAAAATGAAAAACAAATAAATTGATCACACTATGAAAACTATTGTTATTTTTGGATAAATAACGAAGGTTTTCGAATATTTATTATTAATTATTAGTAAATTAGATTTGATTTGATTAAGAGGGTGACTTAATAGACGTTTGAGTATCGATGTTGATATCTTCTCAAGGTTTTGTCAATTTTTATTGAATTGGTGGCTATTTATATGCATTAAATTAATTGATCCTAATAGAGATAAATAAGAAAAATAATTAATGATAGAAAATAGAATTGAAATGATAATAAAATTTTTGCTCAGAATCAATTCATACATATGTATACTATGTTGTACATATGTAGGTAAGGTTCAGCTAGTTACGAAGGTTGTCTCTTCTTTTATTAATATTATTATTATTATTATTTCCTACGACTATCCCATAATAGAATGTGGAAAAGAGATAGAATGATAATCATCTGGGAAATATTTGTGATTAATAATAATAATAATAATAATAATAATAATAATAATAATAATAATAATAATAATAATAATAATAATAATAAATAAACATAAAAAGTGTAGTCGCAACTTTGAGCCGGTCGTCTTTTTTAATTCATTCATATGTTGAAATTAAATTTTTCAAATTATTGATGATAACATCATCAAGTCTAATTATAGAATTTTGTGTTTGTTTGAAATTAACCGAAAGGCTATCAATTTTATGCACTATTATTATTATTATTATTATTATTATTATCATTATGAATTACATCACAATTATTTAGCCCAATTTAGTGATATGTCTTTCTTATTATTAGGTGCTATTATGTATTTATATGTTTTGTAAATTTTGTTGAATTTTTAGTTGCAGATGCCGTCCCCAGATTTGCCCCTTGATGTTGCAAATGGAAATGATCCTTCTGTTACAACAATGGCTTTGAAAAATATGCCAAGGTCGATTGTTACGACGACATCTCAGGTAAATCAAAGTAAACATTAAAAATATTGATTCATTAATTAATTAGTTGAGACAATTTTTCTTCATCATCAACATCATCATCATCATTGTCATAACATATTTAAAAAATATTAATTGGAAATTCAACAGTCAAGGACATGTAATTTTATAAATATAAAAGTTTGAAAACTTTATCGCGCATCTGTTTTATTTTACAAAATTTATTTTTATTGTTTATATTTTTTGAAAATAGAAATAGAAATAGAATAAATTAACAAATTATCGTACTATAGTCGAAGATCTAGCTAGATAGTAAAAACCTTCCTATAGTGAAATTTTCTCTTGCACTTTCGCAATTCACAATTATAAAGCTTCGGACTGTACGTATTTTATAACAATAAACATAGGTAGGTATTAAATTGTTTTCAATAAAAGAAAAAACTGCCATGCAAAACTTGAGTATTTCAACGTTTTAAAATTAATTACAATAGGTAATTAATTACAAGATGTCCTACCACAATTACTAAATTTATATTGAATTTCATGCCAATTCTTTTGGCTCTTGATTTATAACTAATGGAAAACCCTCTATTTAATTTCTCTGAAACACCTGGCTAAGATCCAAAATTTCCATGATTCCCCAAATAATAGTCAATCTAACTATTTAGAAAAGTCTATAAATAAAACTAAAACTGAAAATCACCAATTTGAAAATAATCCAAAAACACGTCATTATTACTAAAATTCGAAATAGACAACAACACCACCACCACCACCGCTACTAACTAAAACATATTGTAAGTTTTTTTGTTTTTAAATTTAGTTACAGACGAATTCTCAAACAAGTACATCAACAACGACACGAGTCAAATCATCATCAACGACCAGTTCTTCACAACGTGTTCATGTCACAACAGCATCATCTTCGTCTGATTTGAAAGCATCAAATATGAAACACGATTTAGTTGAATTGAAAAATAATTTAAACGATATGAAAAGTAGTATATCGAATATTGGTTTGAAGAAATTACGTAGTTCCTTGGAGAATTTAGTGGACGCTGATGAGGATGATGAAATGCAAGAGATCTCACAACCGACTGTAACATTTCCGGATGAAACACCGACACCCTCTGAAATTGGATCACCAACAAAAACATTGGATACTCTCAAATTTGAACAGAAGACTATGAATAATTTCAAAAAGACTAAAGTAAGTTTTTTTTTTAATCCATCAATCAGTCAATCGAAATAACTATTCTAATAATTGATTTTTTGATGATTTTCAGGTGGTGAAAGATGGTTTTAGTGCAGAGAAAGAGAGTGCCAAATGTGCTGAAATGAAGAAATTACAAGCTGGCGATCTATCATATGAAGAGAATCTGGCAGCAGCCGCCGTTCGAGCTCGTTTAGAAATCGATGGAGTTTCAGCTGAAAAAAGTCAACTTAAAGCTAAGGTAAATCGAATTTTCTTTTGTTGTTATTTTATTGATTTTTCAATATCTGAGAAATCACGCCACAATTTTCTTGACCTCTCTTTCTCTCTATTTTCTCCTGCTGTTTTTGTTGTTCGATTATTAGAACCACGCAAAATTATTTATTATTCAGGTCATTTGAAACAGAAGTGCACACCTTCTTCAGGTGTGTCATATTCATGAATGTAAATAAATAAAATGATATGGAAAGATAACTATAAACAATTACTGTTTTTTCATTATAATTAGTCGAGGCTTAGAATTTTTATTAATATTAGCGATATATTTTTTTTTATCTAATCATATTCTTGTGTAATTTATGTTATTCCATCTGATAACACCCACAATAATAGCAACTGTCAAAAAAAAAGTCTGGAATTATTGTTAAATTTTACCCTAGAGAGAAAACTGTTATTGTCATGCAATCGATAAGAATTGTTGTTGTGCGCCACGAACTCTGGTAGTTAGTTGGTTGACGTCTCGACGCCCTCGAAAATCCAAAATAAAATCACTCATGCTTAGTGTTTGATGTTGTTATTATTTATTTTTTTTTTACAATTTTATTGACGATATGATTCATACTTTTCGTATTTATCAAATGATTGCAAAAAACTCGAAATTACAACAATTACGTCAATTTCACTATTTAAAATATTTAAAATTAACTGGAAATTCATTCAATTATAATCAACAACAACAACAGAAAATTATCATTTTTGGAAGACTATTAGAGGTGGGTTTATACCATTATTATAAATCAACCTTGACCCTACCTTTATTATCAAATCTTTAAACTTTTATACATATGTATTATCGTTGAATAATAGCTGATGATTTACTAATTTCAATAAAAGTTAAGTTTTGGTTGCCATCATTATTTGTTGTTTGTTGTTTTTTTTTTGTTTTTTTGACGAGTGATAGAAATAAATATTTTCGTGGAATTCTTTGAATTTTTCAAAAAATTGAGCATATCTCGAGTTTTTGATTAAAATAAACACATGAATCATTTGTTCAAAGTCTTAACTGTGTTTATATTTAAAAACCTTTTTTTTTGTTTTTAACGACTGTTGCTATTTAGTTTATAATATTAGGTAATTTGTCCAAATTTATTCATTACATATTTACTAATACTAAATAAGAACTTCTAGAATTATTGATCCAACTAAATTGTTATTATTGGAAGTATGAATTGTACTGGATGAAATATTTTTCCTAATAATGGTTTATTATTTGAACATAATTTTATAGAAAATTCGAAAAAAAAATGGCAAACTTCCAAAATGGAAAAATGATTATTGTGTTGGATGTACTCGTATGTATTTTTATAATAACATACACATACGCAACTATAAAGTAAAACAAATAAGTCTCAGAGTTTTGTTCAGTTTTTTACTAACATTAATGTTGAGAATGAAGCAGTCGTACTTTGGACGTGTAGATGTCTGTTTTTAAATAGTGACAGATACGGGAACGTGTTTAATTTTAGTTTTTTGTTATAAAAGTGGGAGCAATTTGTTCTAATTTTGGCAAAATTTTATCAACAACTCGCAATAATGTCAGCACCGTGGCCTGTTCGTAGTGGAGCTTTTCGCAGTTCTGGCCAAAGTGATAATGTACCGAAATTATCAAAATCACCAAAAATTACAATTAGAAATGTAGATAATAATTTTGACAATTTTCCTATATGTACCTATAGGTACATAGTACCTATTTTTAGCTATACTAACATATTTTGATAACCTTGTGATAGTAATGAATTCAATGTTAATTTACAATAAATATTCTTTGAAATGGGAATTTTTGAATTGTGCTATATTACTGGGTAATCTAATAAATTTTCAAAATTAACTAGCATTGGCCCAAAAATAAACGAATCACGTCAATATTTATTTATATTACCTTTATTGATTAGTTATTGATACGAACCATTTTGTTTTACTATTTTCAAGTTATAAAGTCATGAATTTTTATTTTGGCAAACATTGTAAGTTTGATTTCTTTACAGGAAAGTAGATCTTTGAAGGCAGGTGACTTAAGTCAACAAGAATCGAAAAATTTAGCCCATACGAATATGAAAGTAACAACAGATAAATTTAGTAGCGAACAAACAGCTATGGAAAGTCAACAACAAAGACAAACTGTAACAGCCAGCGGTATTTACAATCAAGAAAAGCATAGTTCTTCGACACATTCAATTTATACAACTTCAACAAAGGGCATAACAACATCATCAACATCAATGCTACAAGCGGCTAGTGCTCAAGTAAATTTTATATTATATTTAATTAGTTATAAAAAAAATCCTAGTTAATTAAATTATTCAAAATTTCTTTCTATAGTTTCAAAAAGAGGATGAACTCCTTAGTATGACTTATGAAGATTTGGAACAATTATCGACGATCTCTAACCAACAAGATGTAGAACGAGCCATCCATAAATATTCAACATATTTCGATCAATCAATAAAATGTTTACAACGTTTAGATCAAACAAGATCGGCACCATTAATTTTGAATAAAATCAATGATGTTTTACAAAAAGCATGGGCAGTACCAACACACGGCCATGAATTAGGCTATTCATTATGTAATGCTTTAAGAAATTGCGGTGGTTTAGATATATTAATGGCGAATTGTACTAAAGCCGATCGTGATTTACAATTTTCAAGTGCTAAACTACTTGAACAATGTTTAACAACTGAAAATCGTGCTCATGTTGTTGAGCATGGCTTAACTGAAGTTGTTAATGTTGCATGTGTATGTACGAAGAATGCAAATTCAGTTGCACATTGTCGTGTTGGTACAGGAATTCTAGAACATTTATTTAAACATAGCGAAGAAACATGCAGTGATGTGATACGTTTAGGTGGTTTAGATGCTTTATTATTTGAATGTCGTAAAAGTGATGTTGAAACATTACGACATTGTGCTGGTGCTTTAGCTAATTTAAGTTTATATGGTGGTGCCGAGAATCAAGAGGCCATGATTGAAAAGAAAGTACCAATGTGGTTGTTTCCATTAGCTTTCCACAATGATGACAATATCAAATATTATGCTTGTTTAGCTATAACAGTACTAGTTGCAAATGCTGAAATTGAAGCTCAAGTCCTACAATCGGGCACATTAGGTCTTGTCGAGCCATTTGTAACATCACATAATCCATCGCAATTTGCCCGTTCGAATTTAGCCCATGCTCATGGACAAAGTAAAACATGGTTGAAACATTTAGTACCTGTATTGAGTTCAAAACGTGAAGAAGCTCGAAATTTGGCAGCATTTCATTTCTGTATGGAAGCCGGTATTAAAAAACAACAAGGCAATACGAATATTTTCGCTGAAATTGGTGCTATTGAATCATTGAAAAAAGTTGCAAGTTGTCCAAATGCTGTTGCATCTAAATATGCTGCACAAGCATTACGTTTGATTGGTGAAGAAGTACCACATAAATTGAGTCAACAGGTCCCATTATGGTCGGCGGAAGATGTTGAAGAATGGGTGAAACAAATTGGTTTTGCTGAATATTCACCGAGTTTTGTTGAAAGTCGTGTTGATGGTGATTTATTATTACAATTAACTGAAGAGAATTTATGTGATGATATTGGATTAACAAATGGTATTAAACGGAAACGATTTACACGCGAATTACAAAAATTAAAGAAAATGGCTGATTATACGTCACGTGATACAGCCAATATTAATAATTTCTTACAATCATTGGGACCTGAATTCAGTATTTATACATACAATTTATTAAATGCCGGTGTTGAAACCAAAGAATCTCTACGTAATATTTCCGAAGATCAATTATTGAATGAATGTAAAATTTTCAATTCTATCCATCGTTTTCGTATAATGGAAGGTATACGACAAATGGAAGATGGTTTAGGTAATTTGAATGAAGACAGTATGGATAAATCATTAGATGTTTTTGTTAGTTATCGTCGTTCAAATGGATCTCAATTGGCCAGTTTATTAAAAGTCCATCTACAATTGCGTGGTTTTAGTGTTTTTATTGATGTTGAACGTTTAGAAGCTGGCAAATTTGATAATAATTTATTACAAAGTATACAAAAAGCCAAACATTTCTTATTAGTTTTAACACCGAATGCTCTAGAACGATGTTTAGGTGATCAAGAACGTAAAGATTGGGTACATAGAGAAATTGTTGCCGCTTTACAAGCCAATTGTAATATAATACCAATTATTGATAATTTCCAATGGCCGGAAGCCGATGAATTACCGGAAGATATGCGTCAAGTCTGTCATTTCAATGGTGTACGATGGATTCATGATTATCAGGATGCTTGTGTGGACAAACTTGAAAGGTAATTTTATCTCAAATAGATCTTGTCGAATGTGTTGTTTTTTTTGAAGTGAAACTTTTATAGCGAGACTAGTGAATCTGAATGACCTTGACGGAATTCAAGATGGAACATTATTTACTGCCGTTGCCAAGGAACATGATACTTTGTCGCTAATCATCATTTTTTTTTTTTCAATTTTACAATTGACTTTATACAGGCTATCTCAGTAAGACCGTTCGTTAGAAATTTATATGTAGAGTTCTGGCCATTAATAAAAATGTTCTCTTCAACTGAAATATTTTCAGATTTCTAGCGCTTCCGGTTAGACCGGAAGTTGCCATCACTTTGTTATTTTAAATAGAGCATCCTGAATATTTTCGCATTTTTAGATGGGAATCATAATTTTGAATCTTTTTTATTGAGACTATACCATGTCCATCTATTATGGTTTTCGAGATAAGGATTCTTTTCCGAAATTTTAACAACTTGCTGATGTTTACAAAAAGGGCTGCAACTTCTATTTGAAATGAGATAGAAAGTTGAAATCCGATTCAGTTTGTAGTTTAGGGATCCCTTTATTGTTGGAATCCGTCAAAATAAGAATCTTTGCCTGAGAATAATTCCTAAATTCATATTTTTCAGCGAGAATTAAAAATGTAAAAAATCAAATTTTGCAAATAAATAGAATGCCCATTTTTCGTTGCACAATCAAATGAACGATAAAATTTGCTAAAAAATAGTATAACATGTTCCTATACCTAATTAATATTTTAGTTGAAGAATACAAAATCAATTATGTCTAATTTTGAATGTTGACATTCTTATTTTGGCCAGAACTCTATAAATTTCTAAAGAACGGTCTCCCTGAGACATTCTCTATGAGATGAGTACATGTGTTCCTTATTGATTGCAATAAACAGAGAAAAATGTTGGCTAGCGAGAAACTCTTCCGCTATGGAGGGTAGAAGTAATTCTACATTCCATATCTTTCGCATATACTATACATACTGTATGAGCATTAATTTAATTATCTTGAATTGCATGATTAATTAAAACTAAAGAAGTTTCACTTCAACCGTGCGCTTATATGGGTAAGGCACACATAATTATTATTTTTTTAATTTTCAATTGCAATTGTCTATTAGGTTCATGCGCGGTGAATTGAATTCCCGATGTGCTGATGGTCTAATGAATCGTATTGGTTTAAGTAAAGGTGATATAACACCGGGTACACCATCAAATCCAGGAATGGTACGTCAACCGCCTAGTTATCAACGTATGCATAGTAATGATTCCGGTAGTGGAAAAAGTTCAGATAAGGATGTTAATGGTAATACAGGCCTATCTAGGGATTGACTAGATGGTCCCCTAGCCTCGGGTACTACACCAATACCACTGCCAAGGTACATAAATTGATTTGCTTTTTTTGCCCCTAATCGAATATCTGATTGATCGAATGACTGATTTTATTTAACATCATTTCTATTTTTGATTTTTGTTTTTAATTAACAAGCTAAACTTTTTTACTAATCATATGAAATTGAAGTTATTATTTACAGGTTTTATAAAGCTGCTAGTCCGTCTCGTAATTGGTTAATTAATACAAATCGGTATCCACGTAATAATCTACCATCACAACATCCATATTATTTGCGACGTAGTTCAAATACACCACCAACATCGTCGTTGGCGACAATTACAACACCAGCAATTGTTCCATCAAATCGATCACGTAGTTTGGATGGATTATTAGATAATAAACTGTCCATAAATAAAAAAAAAGATGATATCGTAAAAAAGAATCCGTCCTCAGTAATAGAAACGAAGAAAACGAAAAGTTGTGATGACTTCGAAATAGAACAACAGCAACAACAACAACAACAACAACAACAAATTAATGATGATGCACAACGTCATGATGATATTGAAATTGATAAAGTGTCATTGCATAGTAGTTCGAGCGAATCAAAACGTAAACGAAACTTTATGGACAGATGTGTAAATAAAGTGAGATCTCTAATCAAAAAATAATGAGTAATAGCAAAAAGTTCCCAATAATTTTGCACAAATTTGAAATTAGTCACATTACATCTGGCTGCTATATTATTCATTCACAGACAAATAAGAAATCTACAATTTATACCATGACATTGTATCAAAATAGCAAATTGTAGATTTTTTAAATTGTTTTTCGAAAATTAAGTACAAAAACGTTACGTTTTAGTTGTACGTACACTTTTCAACTAAAAAAGTGTTGAGAGTAATTTCAACAAATGTAATTAAAAAAGTAATAATTTAATATTTATGAATTGCCTATATAGATTGAGCTCTAATTTATTTATATGGGCACTTTATTTTAATTATTGTTTAATGTGTTTTAGCATGTTATTTTTAAATATTTTAAATAATTATCAAATTGTAGAGCTGGATGAACCAGCTATATTGAAATTTTTTTATCGTATTCATCAAGTCCATCGCTGTTATAACTTTTTTCTGTCGTCTTTCTAGTATTTTATAGTCTTAAAATTGTTTTTTTTTTATTTATGTTTTATTTAAAAATATATTTTATCGATTATTTTTGTTGTTTTATTTACTGGAACAATACGAAAAACAAGTTAAATTTTGCTTTTATATCTGGTGGATACATAGATGGGACAGCATTATACCTGAAGCTCAGATCATGATTGTGCTAATCCTATCCTGCTCTGATTAAATGTGTATTATCTAAATATAATCCATCAGTCTTTTGATATAGTTACAAATTTGTTATGCCAACAAAACTTGGAATGCATGAAAATTTGAATTACCTCGCAAATTTTACTGCTTTTCATTCTTTTTCTATCTTCTTTTGAATATATTGTATACAAAATGTCCCGAAATTAGGCAGCAATAATTTATCAGTTTGTTCTATAACTAAAAATAAGAAGAAAAGTTCAACATGCTTTGAAGGTGGAATTTGGAAACGTTTTTTTTTTTTTTAAATATGTACATATATTTCCGAAACTGGTTCAAGAATTTTGTCATTATGGGAAAAGAAAGAATAGTTTTAAAAAATAAATGAAGAAGAAAAAATTCATTCATTAAGTAATAAAATACGTGGCATGGCATTCTTGATAATTGTATTTTATTACTCAGTGAATGGATTTTTTCTTCATTCTTTTTTTTCTCATAACGAGAAAATTCTATTATTGAATATAGAAAAATACGCTTGTTTGAAAATCCCCAAAAAAATATATGGGTGCTATTTAAAAAAACAAAGTTGGTTGGAATTGCAGCAAAACAAAAGAAGATAGGAACTAACTAAAAGGGTCACATTATGCATAATAATAAACCAAACAACTTTTATATCGAATATTTTTTCATAACTTTTCAAATTAAAAAGCTACAGCCATTATTTGATACTTTTGTTCCAATCTGTATACATAGGTCTAAATACTATACTATTAACCTTATACATATGTACTACATATATGATATTAACTTCTTACGATCAATTGGATTTATTATCAAATGGAGACAATACCGATCATTATCTAAATAATATTTATGATCAAGTTGATCTATTGTTGAATTTCTAAAGAATTGAATCGTAATTTTTATAGTTACAAAAAATTTTAATAGATGTCGCTATGTTATGCATATGAATCCTATGTTCACTTTTACAATTTTTTTTTATGCAATTACCCAAGAGCTTGAAAGATTTTATTTAGTGCGAAAGCCAAAATCTTGGTTTTCTACAAGGATAAAGAAAACAATCAAAAATCGATTTTAATAAAGTTTATATTTCATAGTAAAGTTCACCGATGAAATAAATTAACTTGATTTCTCAATCATATTCACTTGTGTGTAATTTTCCATACACAATTATCATATTTACATCATCTGCCAAATTTTTTTTTCAATTATTATCAAAGGAAAAAATTGTGAACGATTTTTTTTCTTGTTTGTATAAAATAAAAATATAGTTACAAATTACATAAACAATAAAATTATTCAACGATACATTTTGCGATTCCTAAAGACATGACTTCTTAACTAATTTTTCTTATCACAATGTCTGTGGCGCACCACCCACACAAACAAACAGCACAGTATAAATAAGTAACATTAATGTTTATTTTTTTATTTTTCTTCAATATATATATATAATTTTCTTCAATTTGTCTTGTAGTATTAATCAAAAATTATTTGCGAGTGTTTTTTCTCTTAGTTATCAAATAGTTGGACATAGGTTTGGCATATAATTTTTGCTTGTTAATTATAAATATTGCAATTGGTTTTTCTTTATTATTATTATTTTACAAATACACAACGACCCACCGGTGGTCGTGACTACAAAAAAGTCAGTGAAGAAAATAACAAAATAATCATAATAATAATAATAATAATAATAATGATAATAATAATAATAATAATAATGATAATAATAATAATAATCATAATAATAATAATCTTAGTAAACTTGATAGGAAAGGGAGGGGACTAGTTTGGGGATTTCATATATAAATTTTGAGACATTTCCTGGCTACAAGATTCGATATAAATTAGTCCGGTCTTTATTTTTTGAATTAAGTATAACAAGTTTCTTGGTAATATTAACATAAAGCTATTGTACAATATTAACTAATTCTTGTTCAGGGAAAAGTGTTATTATTGACCTAAAATCAATAAATTGCTATTAATTGTAAAATAAAATAGTTCTTTCTGATTACAGAAGATTTAATTATTCAAATGTCTCAATTTTTGTTTGTTTTTTTCTCAATTCAATACATTTTTGAATTATTACAAGCCTAATTTTGCGTCATGTGGGAGAACATGAGCCTTCTGTACAAATTACGCTATATGATGATGATGATGATGATGATGATGATGATGATGATGATGATGATTTTGAGGGATGAAGATTTGATAGGAATAATGATAGAGAGACAGAGAGATAGAGAGAGAGGAATGGATAGGAGGCAGCAATACACAACATTATGATATAAAGCAAGGGCACTTCAACAAGAAAAAAAAACCAGCTGTTACCAGACTGAGACAATGGTTTTCATTATAAAGGTAGTTTTAGCCGAAAAATTATTATTATTATTATTATTATTATTATCATCAATGGTAGAAGTAGTAGTAGTAGTAGTAGTAGTAGTAGTAGTAGTAGTAGTAGTAGTAGTAGTAGTAGTAGTGGTAGTAGAAGTGGTAGTAGTGGTAGTAGAAGTGGTAGTAGTGGTAGTAGAAGTGGTAGTAGTGGTAGTAGAAGTGGTAGTAGTAGTAGAAGTGGTAGTAGTAGTAGAAGTAGTAGTAAAAGTAGTAGTAGTAGTATAGTAGTAGTAATAGTAGATGCACATACAATTGCACCTTTAAAAATTCCATACATGAGAAATAAAGCCAGAGAGCAAAATTACCTAATAAAATAAATTATAATAAACAATTGGCTTCTCCAATTCGGGCAATATAATTGCAATATCAAGATTCTAGAGTTGTTTTTATTTTTTTTCTTTCTAAAATGAACCCAACCTTTATATCAAAACCCCTATTTCATGATTATAAAAGGAAAGCTTGTAATTGAGCAACAATAAAAAAAACAAATTTTAAAATTTTTGTTGCTCTCACATACTTATTATTTATTTATTATTAAAAAACTGCGTCCCACCATTTGTATTATTTATTTTACTCTTTTCATTCATTTACTTCATATATATTTATATACCTCAATAATAATAGTAATAATGATAATAATAATAATAATAATAATGATAATTAATAATAATAATAGTAATAATAATAATCATAATAATAACTCACAACATTCGCACTCAGAAAAATTAACAACATTACTTTTTTGTGTTTCACCCTAATAGTGTTCAATTATTGTTTATTATTTTTAAATAATTTTCGTAACTTATTTATTATTAAAACAGTCCCACCGGGCAATTGCGTCTATTACTTTTTTTTTTTAATATTATTATTAATAAATAACAGTTTTTTTATGTGGTGTCTCAAGCATTTTCTTTCTATCTCCGTTTTTCTTCTTTTCCGTCATTAAATCTTAATCACAATTTTTTCTAATTATTATTATCGTTTGTTTTGTTGCTTCAAAAAAAAATTAATAATTTAATTAAGCACAGCACTGCACTAGGATGATGATGAAGCGTTCATTGCTCCAAATAGTCCAGTTGAAAACGAACCACCTTGCT
>JAZBGZ010000280.1:18494-35751 GCA_037414795.1 Stenodera caucasica | reverse complement strand
TTGTTGATTTGATGCTACTCTAGAATGTTTAGGCATTGGTGGTTGTAAATATTCATGTTTTGCTAATGATAGAACATCAATACGATCTTCTTTTCTATACGCCAAACAACTTCTAATAAAACTCTATGGAAATAATTTTTTTTAAATTAAAAATTAAATATGTATATACAGTGTGTCCCAGATAACCTGTTCACCATTGGAATCTCGTAAAGAGATGGAGATTTGGTTAGATGGGGAAAGTTATGCAGCATATATAGGGGACCTCATATCTGTAACTGAATTTCACGAAAAGGCTACCGTTTCGTCTGAAAATTGAAAAACTGGAATTTGTCAAAATCTTTTTATCTCGATAGCTCGGTTATTATTTATAACTGACGCATGCTTGTTGCACATTGTTGAGGCACTTTTTTACGTAGATTCCAAGTATCTCAATATTATTTTTGCAACTGTTTCAGTTTTTTAGATAATAGTACTAACTTCATTTTTTCAAATACGCGTCGTAAATGGCTATGATACAATAAATAAATATGCCATTAATTGATGTCATAGCCAACTTCGACGCATATTCGAAAAAATAAAGTTATTAAGGGGACTTATGGAAAATAGCATGTTTTTATCAACAATTCCATCAATTTTGAGAATAATGTCAATAAACCTTATATCGTTGTAAAGAGAAAAAAATATGCTATCGAATAGTGTCATAGTCATCTACGACGCGTATTTGAAAAAATGAAGTTAATACCTATCTAAGAAACTGAAACAGTTGCAAAAATAATGTTGAGGTACTTGGAATCTACGTAAAAAAGTGCTCAAACCATGTGCAACAAGCATGCGTCAGTTATAAATAATAACAGAGTTATTGAGAAAAAAAGATTTTGACAAATTTAAGTTTTTTCAATTTCCAGACAAAACGGTAGCCTTTTCGTGAAATTCAGTTATAGAAATGAGGTTACCATTTTCAAGGTCCCAATGGTGAGCAGGTTATCTGGGATACACTGTATATACAGAAAATTAATTAAAGTTTACTTTTGCTTCATTGGTAACAGCTGGTTTATTAGCAAACTGAACTTCTGTTGCTTTTAAAATTGTATTCTCTTCTAAAATTGTTGCTTGTGATTGATTATGTCCAAATGGTTTTTTACCATACAGACATTGATAGAAAATTACTCCAACACTCCAAACATCCACTTTCGATGATATCTTTGGTGGATTTTTTCCAACAACAAAACACTCAGGTGGTAGGTACCTAAAAAGTATAAAAATGGTCCATAAATATAAACAAAAAATACATAAAAATTTATCATAATTTTTACCAATAAGTGCCAGCTCCTTGTGATGTTAAATCCATCCCATGATCAGGATTATAGTTTTCTTCATCCATTACTTTACTTAAACCAAAATCAGTAATTTTAATTTCACCACAAACATTACCTTCAGTCAATAGAATATTGCCAGGTTTTAAATCATAATGAATCACGGGTGGTTTAATCTCATTCAGGTACTTTAAAGCTGACACAACTTGCATTATTATAGATCTTGCTTCTCTCTCCGGTATTGTCTTATGCTGAAAACAAAACATGAATAACAAACAACAAATCAAAAATCTATTAATCAAAATGATATTATTGAAAAGGGAATAATGATTCAGTCCCGTCTTGAAACAACATTTTTGCCATCACAGTAGATAATATCAGGCAAAAAAGATATCATCATTTTTGATTTATTATAGAAATAGTCTCAAATACTGGATTGTAATATTTTACCTGTTTTAAATAAAAATCTAGATCATGTCCATCACAGTATTCTAAAACTGTACAAAAAGAATTAGCATCTATTTCGAAAACATCATACAATTTGACTACACGGGGATGATCTAATGCTTTATGGATATTGTACTCCCTTAACGCATGTCTGTAATTAAACGAAAACAAAAATGTTAATATATTGTTCATGTGAAATTGGAAAAATAAAACAAGAAATTCAAGATTTTTACCACTCACTTGATATAGTTGGCTTTTTTATCTTCTTTCCAGTCTTTATTCAATTGATGCACTTTACATGCAACATATCTTTGTTCTTTAAGATCAAAAGCCTTATGTACTTCACTAAAACCACCTTTACCCAATAACATCAACAATAAATAACGATCATTGAGTACTGGATGATTATTAAATCTAGATTGATCCTCGTTGTGTATACGTTTTAATTCTCTTATATGTAGATTACGTTCACGTTCTAATTTTTCCATTTCCAATTGTAAATCGGAGTCTTCTTTTTTTAAAGCATTTTGTCGTAATTTCAATATTTCATCAGATTCATAATATTCTTGCCATGTCATTGAACCTGGTACAGCATCAGGCTTTAAAAAACCAGAATCTGTACCATTATGCATGGCACTATTATTACGTTTACGTCCACTCTCATTATTCGATGGTCGTCGTTTTAATAATAATTTCTTTTGTCTATCGATTTCTTCACGTTCTGCTGTTATTTCTTCTTGCCGCCTACAAAAAAATTTAATAGTTTTTTCATTATTTTTATGTTATTATTTATTTTACCTCGCTAATTCTTGAAATGCATGGCCATCAGTCCAATTCTCTTGAAATGTTGCACCTACCCTTTGCGTAACAAATTGTCCTAGCCTTAATCGGTTTTGCATACATTTTTGTCTAGCTTCTTTCTTTTCTATTGAACTTTTTTCTTTGAGCAGTTTTTTAACAACTTCAATACATTTATTAATTTGTTGTTTATGTTGGTCACTTTGTTTTTGTTGGTTTGATATTTGAAGACGGTATTCTTCATTTTGACGGTTCAGTTCTTCAATTTTATTATTGCGTACCTCCAGATCAGACGATGCTTGAGACTCAAAATCCGCTATCCTCTGACACGTTAATTCAGTCTAAATCAAAAACAATAAAATTAATAAATTCACAATGAATTTTTTTTTAAGAAATAGAACAATATTAAAATCAGTTGGTGATGCATGTAAGAAATTAATCATAAGATTCATACAGTGGTGAAAAATTGTCATCATTTTTTTTTTTTTTTTGAATATTTGAAAAAATGTATACGAAGAAAAACTAACCTGTACTTGTTTATGGGCCACAGGCAATCGTGGGGGTTGTTGTTTATAAAAATCAAAAGGAACAGTATTAACAGGCACCTGTGGAGATGGTAAGCCCACCTGTTGAGGTGATGGAGGAAACTGAAAAAACGAAAATTTTCACAAAATTAGTAAAAATACCAGACAACATACTTGAAAAATTTTTAATTTTTGAAACAATATCAGTTGGTAGTGCATGATTGTGTTAATCATTGAGAAATAAATCATACAAAGGGTGAAAATTCACATCATTTAAATAATTTCAAAGAAACCTAATAAATTGCAACAAAATCAATATACATATGTATACTTACTATCAATTTTTTTTTTACATAAAATAATAAAAATAAAATATTTACCATTGGGTAAGGTTGTTGGGGCGATGGACTCTTCGCCCCACCGTGCCTAATTGGACTATTACCAGAATGTTTGAAATAATCATTAATTTTCTTATCAGATGTAGAATTACGTGCCCCTTTACCAGGAGCAGCAACAACACCAACAACACCACCACCACCACCACCACCTCCGCTATCGTCAGCTTTTCTTTTCCTTTTTCGTTCTGTTGGTGTTCTAGGTACCTTCTCCGGAGTATTAGAGTCCACCTCTTTATCACTATGAGACGAACCTATAACATTATTCCAATTAATTAGTATTTCACCAAAAATTTTATTAAACAATTTTAAAAATTGAAAACAATAAATCAGTTGGTAGTGCATGATATAATATAAATCATAAATAAAAAATCATACATCTAGTGAATATTTTCATCATTTGTTTTTTCAATTTTTAAATAGTTTTTCATTAACAAGAAAAACTTTGTGGTTTTTCTCAGACAAATTCTAAATGAATCAGAATATGCAGATGAAATCATAGATTCTATAAATATATTCAATAGAAATCAGACTAAAATTTTTGTCTATTTTCAAAAATTTACACAACAACAAAATTTATTGTTAAAATTACACAATCAACAATATTTTCAAGGTAAAAATCTAGAACGTCATCAAAATTGTGATAAGAAAATTGTGCAACGTGGAATTTCAAGTTCAAATTGAAAACTTTTCGAAGAAAAAGTTTGTTAAATATATGAAAGACCTTTTATTTAAACAAAAATTCAATTCAAGTTGATAAAAAATTGTCATTTTTTTTTTTGAAGAAAACAGCGAATTTGTAGAAATATTTTAAAGATCCATTTGCTTGAATTCGTACAATTTTTATCAGATTTTCCATGAAAATTTAAATACCTGTACTCATATTGGAGTCTTGGTTATGTACGGGTTGATGGGTTGTGTTGACTGTAGACTGCGGTGCCATCTGTATCTGAGATCCAGCTGACATCTGAAATGGAAAAGAAAAATTACTCAAGTTTTTCAAATGCATTCCAATGATAACAGTAAAAAATAATACAATTTTGATCAAATTCCAATTTAACAAGAAATAAAATAATAATTTTATTATCTCAATATAGTCTAATGTTTTTAGTTTGACCAATAATCATCATTCTCACTCTACATATAACATACAATAATAATAGTCAAGTTTTAGAGAGTAGAATATTTTGCCTTGTCAAAAGAAATCCGCACAAATTCGCACGCCTCACAAAAATGATACACCAAACTATGTATGTACAGCTGGTAATAGATTTAATTTCATATTTACCCAGACTCTAATAAGAAGTCCACTTTATAATTGTTATATTTTTTTTCAATTTTACATATATGTATACAAAATATATACACAAAAATGTCTAAATATATATGTTTTTGTTTTTTTTTTTATTCGTATCTATGTGTATGTGTATTTTGTGGATCGATGGCGAAAAGTAGAAAGAACGCAGACGTCACGATGAAATCAACTCAAACTATTTTTAACTACGTCACGGCAAAAATAAACCTTACGGATAATACGAGCACTGTCAGTTTATTACATTACTTGTACTTATTAGAAAATTAAATTCAAAAATTCTATCTGCAAACTAAACGAATTTTGGAACATCAATAAAAATAACTAACAAGAAAAAACAAACCCATGGTAACAACAGTCTTGGAGAAAAAGAAAATTAGTAATGAAAAACATGTGTTGGGTACTTTTACCCCATCAAAAATTACCTGGTTTTATATTTCACGGAAGTAACTGAGGAATAAAAACCCCTAATACAAAAGTATAATGGACCGAAAATTTGAATGTTGAATAATAATAATAATAATAATAATAATAATAATAATAAGGAAAACTTGAAGTTTTCCAAATTTTATTAACGGACAAACAAGACAGTTTTTCCACTGATTTCTTTTAACCACAATCAAGTTTTTATTTAATCAATGCAACAACTATACACATACATACACATGTACCTACTCACACATACGTACATATTTATTCAAGGCAATATATGTGTAATATGTATAAAAACATACATATAAAATTGTATATAAATGTTATATAGCTGACATTTTTAGGATGGTTTATAAAACAAAGTCTCCTCCTTAGCTTAGTAGTTGCTTATAATTTCTGCCCCCCCAATATTGTGTGTATACCCAACAACTATTGCTGAGAGCAGCCGGTATGTTTGTAAAATGTATGAATGCCTCTATATGTGTGTGTATGTGTGTGTTTGTGTCTGTTGTGTATGGTATTATGTGCGACCATTCAGAGCAGGTAAAAGACATATAATAAAATGCTTAATAATGTAGGTTATCGACCCATACCAACAAACATGTATTAACCTACCCGAAGAAGAAGAGAAAGAAGAAGAAGAAAAAAAGAAGAGATCGGCAAGAAGAAACTAAGACCGGAATCCAAATATGTATATCGCAAACAACTTTAAACTTGATTCTCTATCGAAAGCTCATCATCTACAACTCTTCTCTCCGTCACTTGAGTAATTCGAAAAAAACTGTACATTAAAATTATTATTCAGTTTTGGGCGTGTATTTAATTTTAAAACTACATGGTCCAGCACCAAATCCACCATCACCATCACCACCACCACCACCACCGCCGCTACCTCCGTCACCAAGCAAAAGCAAGCAAATCACCACCCTCTCCTGGTGCTGCTGTTGCTATTACTGCTGTCTATTTACTGCCTTTATCCAACCACCTCCTAGTTTAGTGATTCAATGCCGATTTCGTGAACAGATTGAAACCAAATAGAAAGAGACATGTAGGTGAAATAGAAAGAGAAAAGAGGGTGCAATATTGATTATTCCTGAGAAGTTGGACACCCCTTCTCCTTTATATCAATGTCTACTATTATACTATACATATAACAGGGATATAAAGATATATGCCGCCTTTATATGTATAATACAGTTATATGTATACAGGATAATTGAGATTCCGAGAGCCAGCCACCATGGGGATCTCAGATATCTTAAGTCTTAGGTCCTAGACCTATGGTTCAAATTTGGCAAATTTGCTAAATTTTATGCTCTTCAATAATATGCAAACAATTTTTGGGTAGATGAAACAGTATCATGAAAAACTCCAAAAAACTAAGAAAATCGAATTTTAGTTATTTGGCCATAACTAGATATTTTAATTCTGAGAAGACATTCTCTATGCAACTTTTAATTCTCCATCTCATGTTGCTATTGATTTTCGAATATATCGATTCGTTTTTGTTTAATTTATATGATCTCGTTCATTTCTTATGGACGCCATTTTGAATTTTCACTCTATTCGATGGTATTTTTTTTCTCAATTCAATAATGTGTCATACTTAATAGTTTGTGGAGCTTAAGTACAATAAATTACTTAAGATGCTTGATATCAACAAGTTACCTTTAAACTGGTGGTAACCATGGAAGCGTTCGAAGCAACAATCTCTTTCGGATTAAAATAAATATAACACTTTTTTGATTAATAATTACGTCACAAAACAAAATTAATTATAATGGATTATTTGTCAAACGTTTCCATGGCTACCATGAGATTAAAAGTAACCAGATGATATTGAGTATCTTAAAAATCTTATTTGCACTTAACTTTCACAAAATATCATGTGTGACACATTGTTGAATTGAGAAAAAAATGCCATCGAATAGAGTGAAAATTCAAAATGGCGTCCATAAGAAACGAACGAGATGATATCAATTAAACAAAAACGACATTGGAAAATCTTGAATAATAAAAAAGTTATTACCAAATATCTAAAATTCGATTTTTTCATGATACCATTTTATCTACCTAAAAATTGTTTGCATATTATTGAAGAGCATAAAATTTAGCAACTTTGCCAAATTTAAGTCACAGGTCTAGGACTGAAGATAACTGGGATCCTCATGGTGGCCCTCGAATCTCAATCATACTATATGTATGTGTAAGAGTAAAAGAGATACTTAATGAAAATTATAAAATAGTAGTCATTGAAGGGACTGAAATAAATAAATATACATATAATATAAATGTACATATAATAATGTGAGAATAATACCAGAATATTAGGAATTCAATAAAGCACATGACACATGTATTCACTAAAAATATCCACCATCATGATAAATGAATTATAACATGATTCAAATAAAATAATGAAAAAATTAAAACGATAGTTTTTCATTCATTTATAAACTATTCATAAAAAAAGAACAAATATTTAGTGAAACAATTAAAAATACCAACCTAGAAATGTTAGATTTCTTGCGATTGAATAAACACAGTAACAAAATAATAAATTGTAAACGAAGATGTCGGTTAATATTATGACACAATTCGAATACAATTGAAATTAATAGAAATTATTTAATAATTATGGAATTGTTACTGAATTAGATTTGGTAAATTACATATTTCTCATGGTTTCCTATTTGCAAATCGCGTATAAACTCAAAAAATATTTTGATTCGAACATATTAAAACAACAATAATAACAGCAACAAAAAAGAAACTTTCACCTAGTAGTAGAGTAGGTATTTTATATAAATTCTATAATTTGTCTTAAAATGTTCGTATTTTTGAGTGTTCTATAAATAAGCAATTGAATAAAAATAAATACACTATTTTGTGGAGAAAATTGATCACAGTATATTATTATTTATCACAAAATAATTATCTCACGCCATATCTCTAGTTCCATTGAAATTCATCCGAAATTGTTATAGGTATGTATTGTCGTTGATTTGACCGCACATAATCAAGTCCGACATGTTTGTTTCGTTTTAATAATAATACGCCAACAAAACATACAACTAACTAACTAACTAACTAACTAACTAACTACTAAACAATTCAACCTTTCTATTGCGATCAAAGATCCGTTGGTTTGTTGTTGTTGTTATTTGTTGTTCATGTTGCTATCGTTAAGCGATTATTAAATTTGGCAACAATGCAAAAAATCGTCCTATAATCAATTATAATCAATAAATCAATCAATACCATTAAACTAATTATAATTGAGAAATTATTTAAAATATCTCAAATTATGGAGAAAACTATTCTATGATCAGGACTGTACCTAATATGATCATCCCACGATCTTATACATACTTTGTATATTATATGTATCATATTATTATCTACAACAATCAAGCGACAAGATCCGACAAACGTTTCTTGATGTTCAAATTTATCCAACAAAATGGAGTAGCGACCTATCTATAATCGCTCCATAAAATTTTCAAATTATTTTACATTTTAATAATGAATTATTATTAGAATTATAATAGGAGTATTATAACTATGAGAAATTTCTTACAGAATAGAAAATAGAAGATACAATAAGTTGATGGAAAAAATTGAACAGAAAACATAAAAATTATGTAGGTATATTCAAGAGAAACAATGCAGTTATCTATTATTGCAAATGAAAACATCAGACAAGACACGTTTTAAAATTGGATACCAATTCAATCAATTTTTGTTCTGTATAATCGAACGATAAAGTTGAGAGAATAAATTTGAATTGTAGATGTGGACACCTCTATTGTCAAGGCTAAAAAATCAACGTACCTATCAGAAATTTCTAAAATAGAACTAGGTACCTATAATTAAAATATAATAATTGTTCAAGTATTTACGTCAGAAATCGTTTCGTTTTATCAAAACATTAAAAATAGGTGAATAATAATTAAAACCCAAAAAAAAATTAATGAAAAGTTTTAAAATTGTTGATGATGATGTTGGATTAATTTTAAATACTGAACAAGTTAAAGCTTCGTCTGGTTGATGTGTAAAATCAATGAGAACCGGAGACTAGGTCAGGCCGTCGTCGTCGTCGACGTCGTGGCGGCAGTGGTGATGATGGTGGTGGTGGTAGATAACAGCAGCAGTGGCGACGCCGTAATATGAACACGTGTCCCGGTGAGTAACTCGAGATTCAACATTCATAATTCACTTAATTTTATCACAATTACTGATTTGATTTTGAATATCACTTCATCATCATCAGCTTACCTGGTGGTTGAAATGGTAATGTACCAGGAGAGCTTGTAACAGCCCTTCCATGGCGTCTACCGCTCCCGCACATGTCTACTCCATCGTCGTCATCACCATCACCATCATTAACATGATCATCATCCTCATCATCATCATCATCATCATCATTACATATCATCACATAGAGCACCGCACTGCACCGAGACAGACCTTGCAATGCCATTCATCGAGGCCATCGCACGGCAACACTGCCTGCCTTCAAGCTATCAGCTGGCGCCTTGCGTAGTTGCCGTTTCACCGTCGTCGTCATCATCATCATCAACATCATCACTACCACTGCCAGCAAAACATATCGCCCCTAAAGCGCATGACTACACTTTCAACTGGTTTCCCTACTACTTACTCTACTATTATTATTATTATTATTATTATATGAGAATCGTCCGCTATTGGAGAATTTTACAACTCGACCTGTTTCATTCCGTCGACTGAGATGTAGTAGTGTGGAGTAGCTAACTATGTTTGGTAAAAATTTCAAATTAGCGCACGAAATTAATTAGACAAAAACAAATTTATGAATGATTCCCACCTCAAATTATGTGAAATTGTGATAAAACGATTAGTGGAAAATCATTTTGGTGATTTAGTGAAATTGCACGAATCTTACACAGTTTCAATATTTATTTGTGCTTTAATAACTAGTTAGTGCGTTCACATAATTATATGATTACAATTATATTGTAGTTTTTGACTATTTCTTTTATTCGTTAATTCATTGAAATTTGAATAAATAAAGAAAAAATAATAATAATTAGATCACTGTCACAAGTTCTTCTATAACAGTACATATTCATCAACTTTTAAATAATAATAAAATTCGACATAAATTTAATTTTATCATTTAGTCTTATCATAAATTATTTTTTAAGAGTCCATAAACCTTGTGCTTGTTTTCTCTCCACAATATCGTTTTTATTATTGAGTCAATTTATAGTGTGTTTGTGAAATTTGAATTCTTCATTGATGACAAAATGATAACATTACTGTTACTAATTCTACAAAACTACCATCATCTTATACCTAACAATATTTTATTAGACACGTGATGTATGCAATTTAATCGATTTGTAACGAACGAACGATTCAGCAATCAAATAGGAGAATTGATATTATGATGAATAAAAGTGGGGTAAATAATCTACCAATGAATCTAGTGAAATTTCAAAAAAACGCAGTTTTTTTATCGTTACTCCATGACAACAACAACCCTCTATAAATTGAGTTTGAGTCATAAAGAATATGTAGATACTCAAAATGAAGGTTAAAATAATTCTTTCCGATATTCATTACTTCCTAATATGGGATGTATTTGCTACGCTATTGTGAAGCAGATGTCGTTAAATTCGCTGATGCGTCACATTTTAACTTGAATAGATACAAAAACAATTTTTTTTGATTTAAACAACATAATTAATAGGTACTCTTAATAAACAATTGAAATAATTCAATGACATATCTTTCTATGAGGAAATAATAGAATTACTACCTACTTATGAGAAGAGAATAAAATGAATACATATATTAATTAGCTCTCAAGACAAGACAAAGTCGGATATTATGTTACTTCAAGGTGTAATCTTTCTCTCACATGGTGAGAGTGAACCGCGTGCCAACAACTTCTATTACAACTTGTGTCTGGATTTAGATTGGCGACGTCTAGGACGACGACGAGGCCACCAGATTCACCGGTTATATGTCGGTGTTGTCATTATTATTTATATTGTATGTTTCACATGGATAAATAAATAAATATATAATGCTTATACTAATGATCATGGTAGTAGTGGTAGTGTGATAATCAATAAAAGTGGGCACGTTACTGTTTTTGCCACGGTTTCTCCTATTTAATATTCAGAGAAATAAATGAAATGACATCGTTGTCATACTCTCTTGATCTAAACAAGTTCAACGTTCTCACTTGAATGCGGCTGAGTGAATCGGGCTTTCAATTCGTACCCAACACTGTTTTGTATAGTCTACCGTTGTAATCGTCATCGTTTGAGAGTCCTTCAAATATACAAATGGTCCGATTTTAACTAACTGACGACAACGACAACGACGATAACGATTCATGTGGCCTCCTAGTGGGCAAATACAGAATTCCATTAATTTTATACTACATATATTAATAAAGTACTGTCTACTATATTCACAAAATTAAAATCGTCCATATAGACACTTATATCATTGTCAACCAATAGCAAAATCAAGTCATATTCAATAAATATTATAATATTGAATAGATAAATAGACACATACACACACACACATGTACCCATATACAATATTTATATTTATGTATTTTATAAATACATACACCAACGTCCTGTTTCACTACTTTATCAACAACACCACTCTGCCTCTTCCAATGATTATCGCAACAACAGTAAACTTTCAAACATTCAAAATGGCGACCGGACAATAAGCATGAGGAGGCATAGGAGAAAAAAGAAACACGAACATTTACCTAAATTGGGAAGAATCTACCAAATGGATCCGATTTTTTTTTTCCAATTCAATAAGAACAGAGAAAAACAACAATTATCTCAACAATAAAATCAATAAAGAGGGGTACTTGAATTTGATTCATCCTATTTTTATATTTTATAAATAGTGAAAATGAAATATCCAATTGAATAATAGATACAATGGATTTTGAAAAAGAACCACACCAATTTATTTAGTGTAATAGTTTGAGCACCTCAACTGTACCTCACACTATTAATAATAGAGTTTGTTTAACAAACCCAATTTTGCGTCACGTTCTAATCTGGTGAAATAATAAAAAATGTCACAATATTCAATAAGAAATAAAATAAATCGGCCGACATTTTGTGATTTTACTTACACTTGATTCGTTTATTATTTAAATATTCTCTAACTATTTATATGAAGTTAACCAACAATGAATATTTCGATATAGATATTAATGATAAATAATCAAAAATTCTCCAAACTAAAAAATTATTTAAGAAAATTGTAAAAACGGCAGTTATTATCCAATGTCGTCACAAAAACATTGATAAGATAAAAACAAGTAAATATTGTACTTGGTTAACGTTCAAATGTCACTATAATAGTATAATATAAATTAATTAAAAACAAATCAAGACAACAGAAAATTAATAAAAAGAATGATAGAATTATTATATTGCTTTCATTCATGAAGACGATCACAAAACTAAATAATAACTTGAAAATTTTCAAATTAAAATATCGAGAGAATATGGAAAATTGATATATGTGCATTTTTATTTTTTTATTAAGGTTGGGGTATTTATGTATATGAATCTAAAAATTTAGAAGTCTCGTGATGCCAACTGATAAGAAATAAAATATGCTTCAAATTCCAAAAACAATTGAAAATGATAAGATAATATTGAGAAATAAATAGTGGACGACTCTATAATTTTATTCATTGTTTATTTGGATATAGACAAAAAACTTGTGAAGTTTTCTTTTTCGAAGAATAAATTTAGAAATTATCTAATCTTTTCAAAATAGCCATTTCCTTTATTTTGATAAGACGTTAATGAATATTCCATAATAAATTTTCTAATAAAAAATTAGAGAATATTATTGGGATCAATCATAAATAAGTGATGATAATAACTATGCACCAATTGGCAAATGAACAAACAATCAAACAACGCCACCTGTGGTTGATTTTTATCATTTTCAATATCTTTATGACTAACATTATCATCATGATTATTATTAATTCAAAGAAATAGAAGATTTTCTAAAAGAGTACTTGCTTAGAGTTATTTTAAGCATATTGTTACCACCCTTTTCATCATCATTATCACCACCATCATTCTACATAAGAGAAATGAAATTATTATTGAAGCGCACGCCTCCCTCTTTTACGTTTAATTTTAGCTATAACACAACGACAACAGGAATTTGAAATTTTATACAAACATTGATTTTTATCGAATATTATGTGCAGCTTGTGATCACAAGCAGGCAGCACTATCGAGTTTCATCTCTCTAATTGTTGAAAATGCAATGATCGACAATAATGCACCCTGCAATTGTTGAAAACAAGAAACAAAAGTGAATATAAACAAATATGATAAAATGATATACAAAGTTGAAACAAATAGACTTAAAAAAAAATTTAAAATTGTCCATTGAATCGATCGATTTTGTCTTATATTTTGAATGTATCTAATTTGAGTTTCAACGCAAAATTATTTCGTACTATCTAAACTAACAGGAAATTTAAAAGAAATAAATAAAAAATCAAGAGTTAGTTTTAGGACAGGAATTTTTTTTAAATAGAAAAGCAATGATTTTCAAGATTATAATGGATATAGGTATAGTTTCGGATTTAGGTTTTCTTATTTTGCATTTATAGGTAGTTTGAATGGAACTCACCCTAGCGCCAAGGAAGCGCGCCTCCAGGAGCTCCTGTTTCCGGGGGTCGAGCGCCGCCTGGAAATGCTCCATCTTCACTCCAGCGCCTGTAACAACGCCAGGTCACAGATATATGCATTTGCAGGGGATGGTTTTCCTTTTATTTTTTTTTTTTTGGGGTATTTTGTATAATGGTTACTCAAATATAAAATAATTTCAAAGTAAAACAAAACAAGTAAAAAAGGATTAGAGGTGGTATAATGTTGTCAAAAATAAAGCAAGGGTCAAATTAAAGCACACATTTGTATGACAATTCATCAATATCAGGTAAGGGGATGATAGGATTAGATAGAACCTGAATCTAAATCTAAAAGCCCTAAACACGAATTAAATTTACACTATTTCTATCGTATAATTTGTTTGAAATTTTCGTCATTATTACTATTGATGAAAAAAATTCTATGAATTATCAATAAATTTGCTGACATTGTCAAATTATGGTGTATTATTTGTCTGAATCATCTCAGAGCATACTCCGAGAATTTTCTAATTGTTTCGTCAAATTATAATTATGAATTTTAATATATTTTTTTTTAACTACTATCATATTAATATTCTATTACTACCACTTGAGCCAAGTGTCTTTTAAATTTGTTTTTTCTCATACTCAGTTTTACAACTCAAGAGTACTCCTCCTCTCATTACAAGTCCAAGGACTATTATTGACAACAAAACAATATGGCGCCTAGTCGTCGACGGTGGCGGCGGCAGCAATAATAATGGTGTGGTTTTGACAGGCGGCGAAAGTCCGGAAGTGGCCTGGTATAGTGACGTCATTCGATCTCGCGTGCCACGTTAACATTGATCGGACGACATGGTTTTAGGGGGTAGGTGAACCAACTAGCAATGCACTTACACATATACCTACAGAACGTGGTAGAGTGATGGGGGTGATAGTGGGTGGTTAGAGATGGTGATTGTATGTATTACTCTACCACTACGACTTAGACTATGACTACAGAGGAAAAGGCCCTCAATTACACCCGTTAGATGGAGCCACTGAAAATTGAAAAACATCCCCCTAAATGACGATGAAACTCTACATCATATCTATGAGACATGATAAGGTGGTATGGTTATAGTTGGTTGGTTAATGTAGCAAAATAAATGGAGAAAACGACAGCCACAATTTCACTTCAAATTAGAAAATATGATATGATGGAAAAATAAAATTTAACAAATTAAACCAAACACAATATACATATGTATGTATAGTATTATAACTTTTATGGAGTGGGACACATACATAAGTATAATCTATAGGTTATATCCGTTGTTGATCGACAGTCATTTGTTTAGAGCTCATTGAGTGTAACCGGAGAAATTTCATGACCAAAAAACTACCATTACAATTCTAACTGATCGAGAAAAATGATTGCAATATGAATAAGAATAAACAATAACAAAATGATAATAAAATAAATTGCATATTGATAATTTTTAATAAATGTAATAAAAATAACAATAATAATAATATCGAAATTGTTACAATTTTGAAGATAACAGATAGCAATAAAGTTGACAGTAAAACCGGGACACACCCAACTTACAGGGATCAAAGATCAATGCTTTTGGAAGAGTATAGATGATGCTGTAAAGAGTAGAGGGTGAATTGCGAAACCATTGCCATACCACCTCACCCCACCCCTCTATAATCTTTTTTTTCTCTTTAAATTTATAATAAAATTATTATTTTTTTTATTACAAAATAATTTCATGTTTGAAATTTATTGAATCTCTCTACAGACAATTAAAAGACAAGATTAAACCGGAACATATTATACTTACTATAGTGGTGAGAGAGGATGGGTGAATGATCAATATCTAGCTAGCTAACATATTCCCAGTGTAAATGTTTTTTTATTTTGGAAAGAGATAACAATCATCTATTCCTTTCTATACATTTAGGTACATATGTATGTGCTTTCATACATACGTATTAAGAGAAGTATCATCATTATCATGACCAATATCATCAGCATGAGCTAAAGTTTATATCATAAAACAGTCAGGCCTTGAGATAATAATGGAGTGATTTATTGTCATTTCTATGAATAACCAAAGAAAGCCAAAATAAGTTTAAGAGTTAATTTTTATACGAAGAATGAAGAGGTAGGAAAACAGCTCTACAACATTGATGTTGATGTGGTTGCTTTTACTGTTGCTGCTGCTGTTGTTGAATGCAATGGTAGAACGAATTACAGATGCTGGTTCGCAATCTCCGTAAATTCCATCTAAATACTGATCTCGGCTTGGCAGGGGCGTGGCACTAGCTTTTTTTTCATTCCAATCGAAGACCGGTTGGGAAATTTGAATTGACGCGGGTTTATCTAGGAATTTTGACAATGAATTATAAATGATACAATAAAAACTTTGACCACATATTTAGATTATTCTAGAAAAAAACTTTTACAGCTCTAAAGATGATTTTAAGTTCTTGTCAGATTTTTGTCATCCATCGAAGTAATATTGTAGATTAAAATTGAAATTCCTTCGACTTAACATTCATTAAAATCAATTTTTTTTTCAAATAAATCTTAAATTGAATAGATCGACATTAGATATTTACTATAGTAAGAATGACGACAGTAAGCGTGTCGAGCACGCCGCAAGGTCAGGTACAAGAGTCAGAAGCTCGGGGACAAAATGGATCGATTTCATCTCTCATTCGGCCGTTCTCCAGTGATGGTGTTATAATTTTCTTGTCGTCAATGTTACTATCAAAAATTTCCAAAAAAGATTTGAATTGAAGCTTTTTCATTATTAAGAAAATCCGTCCTTATTCTATAGCTAATTTTTAGCGATTTTGTTAATGTCTGCTATTATCTACTGTTGTTAGTGAGAAGAGATTAACTTGAGATTCATATATGCTATAGGTATAGGTAGATTGAATAAGAGCCCAACATTTTTAGTCTCGTGTGTAGAATGATTCACAAATGGAAGCTGTGGGAATGTGTCGCACATACTCTTGGCACAGCTGTACCGAGTGCGGATCGGCGCGAGTGAGAAATTCTAGACAACCACACTACTACACCATTACCTCCTGAAGCCCCTTTTTCCCTTTCACCACCGCCACCACTCATCGTTCCTGTACCAACAATTCAACAAACCCCTATATGTAAACAATAATATAGGTATAAGTCTCTCTATATCATACAATCTATCTCTTTCTATACCATTCCCAATCTATATCGTTCTGTCATCGCATTTTAGACCTCGTTCAATTTGATGATGACAGTTCCATTACAACCTAGAAAACTCCATAGTTTCCTACCATAAATTTTTCTCAGTTCT